>CCAG010015970.1:0-30731 GCA_001077435.1 Glossina morsitans morsitans | reverse complement strand
ATATCCTTTTGTAGTGGCTATAAAAAAGAAAAATTATAGTGACTTTTTGCTTTTTTCAAACTTAATACACAAATGTATATATATATATATATATATATATAGATACCATACATACCTAACATTTTCTACCAAAAAAATTTAAAAAAAATGCAAATTTATCTCCCTAAAAATAATAACTAAAAAAAAAAATATATATATAACAAAAGCTTGCTAAAATAAAAAATCTCCCGTAAAATTATTAATAATAAAAAAAGAAAGAATAACAACAAAAAATCGACAAGAACTTGTTAAAATAAAAAAAAAAAAAATTAATTTTCTTTAAAAACAATAAATTAAAAAATAATAGGCCATAATAAATCAAGAAAAAATTGCTAAAATAAAAAAAAAAAAATAAAATGAATTTTCCTAAAATTAAAAATTTTAAAAAGAAAATAATAACAATAATAAATCAACAGCAAATTATTAAAATAATAATAAAAAAATAAACCAATTTTCTTAAAAAAAAAAAATAAATAATAAAAATAGTATCAGGAAAAAGGAAAAAAGAAATTGCTAAATATATAAACAACAAAGAAATAAAAATGAAAATTAAAATAAAAATAAAAGAAAGCGGGCTGGACCTAAGAATGTGCTAAAAATGACAAGAACAACTAAAGTCAATAAATTAATAATTAATACCAAGAAATAATCCGAACTAATGGCTGACTTTATTAAGACTCAGGCAGAATACTTCGTGTTCTCTATACTGTGTCTTGTCTATTATTATAAGACGTTCGTTCTCATCTGACTCGTTAAATGTCTTTGAAAAAGAGAAAAAATAAAAGAACGAGAACGAGACAATATTGTTCTTCATCACCTATTGTCATCATTCTCGTGTCGCTATAGTTCTCCACATCGGTGACCCTGAAGTAATTCGAGTTCGGAAATTTTCATATACTTCTCCAAAAATTCCTATTTGGAGAGATTTAAAGTTTTCTTGGAAAGCTTTCTCTTTCATGTTCAAAAACCGGTTGAATGATTTCAAGGTCTCGATTCAAAAGACCATGCATAATGTATGTACCTAGGCGGTGTATACGGGGTTTTTCTTAGTTGTATTGAATGAATAAATCGTTGCTTTCCTTGATAATCGTGTATCGTTCAGAGCGTATAAGTTACCTAATAAAAATGTGCTCCAAAGTTTTAGCTTTAAATTTTTCGTACCACAGTTGTTGTTGTGGCCCTTGTCAGTAGGTCTCAGCGAATTTATGATAATTAAGTATTACTCTAACCGCTGATACTGAACAACACGGTACAACCTTTGTAGCTTGCAGACCAGATAGCGGTAAATACATCCTCTCGAGCGTGTGGTAATAACTTATCTCTGCCGTAGACATTCTTTAATTTTTTTAGTCATTTATTTTTTTGTCCTTAACGGAAAAGGTACTCAGTTTTATTGTTATCTATGAAAGGAAAAAAAAACGAAATTAATTTCCTTTAAAACGACGCGCATTTCTACCTTTCGTTAAGAGAGGATGATTTTGCCTAAAAATGAAAAGCTGAAATGAAAGCCTTCTGTGCCTCTCCCGCTACCAGGCATGCGTATCAAAGTTTCCACTACGGACTTGTAAGCAACTTTACAGAGCTTCACCACCATAAGGAATTGAGTTCGTTTAGTTCTCGTTCAAATAGATAGCTGACACTATACTGAAAATATCTTCTTACATATATGCTCGACTTACATTCAAAATTTCGAAAAAGGGACACGATCTAAGTCAAGAACAGAAAACATCTAACATCTAACATCCAACCTACAGCCTAAAGAAGCTATTCTTTTAAAAATTGTTACAATTATTAGCAAGGATTATCTGAAGCGTGGTTGCCACAAAAACCTATCCTATAGCCCATAATAGGAATTAATCTAAAATTGTTGCAAATATTTTTATATCGTAATCAATCACATATTAGATCGCGATTTAATAAAACATTTTATAATTTTATATATAATTAAATGGTTTGAGGTGAATGGTATATGAAGGCTTCTTTTTTTGTCGAATGTAAATCTCTTGTTTATTGTTCTCAGTTTGAGTCCATAGACCAAGCGTAATAGTGGGCGAGATCTATTCACAAAGCTCTCCATCTTACATCTAGAAGGAGAAGGAGGGACGTTTTCTACTTGTGCTTGTGAACGAAAAACTTAAATTTCTCTCTATTAACTCATGGATAATAAAAGACCTTGGAATAATATGCAGCCAGTACGACAGTTAATAAGGGACACAGCTGGAGGCTGAATAACTCATCCCGAGACATGTCTTGGTGCTTAACTGTTTTCTTATGTTACTTCATAATAATATTAGGAGTTACGATCATGCAGAGACATTATGTGGTGGACTTAGTACGTCCACGTAAGCGAGTTGGTGGTTGCAATTTATGTAAATAAATATTTTTTTGGTATGCCTTTTAAATATTCATTAATTGTCATGGTCACCTTAACGCATGTATGTAAAGTTTTCATACGTAATTTATTCCTCTGTGTTTGATTACATGTTCACTTGTATATGGAATGTTTATTTGGTATGCTTGCGTTCGTCCCTATGCCGTGTATTCTTTAGTATGAGCACATTAGACAGCTCCTTAAAAAGATGATTTTAATAATTAAATTTTGTACGTTTGAGTTTTTAAATATAAAAATATATTGAAATATATTTTTTTTAGGCAACTTTTAAGATGCTTCTCTTTATAAGACGAAGAATAGCAACAAATTAAGAATGATTCTTACCCATATATGCATATACACGATTACATATATTTATCTATTCCAACCCTTGAAGAAAATGCACGTTGTGAATAAAAGTAATGTGATTAAGATTCGCTCCATTTTTAGCAGGGATAGCCAGCCAGCATTTTTGCCGAAAAAGTATTGCCAAACTTTCTCTTACCTTGAGTTGATTGTCGAAAATTGCAAATGGATAGAATGGAAACTCTGTACCACATTCCTTTATAGATCGAAATCTACTGTAAAGATCATCACTTTCAGCTGACAATTTGAAAAAGACATATAACTAAATATCATGTCATTTGAAAATTACTTACAAGTAAGTCTCAATAGCAGATTACGTGTACCGTTTTCAGTACAGATCAATAAATTTACCTATTGTCAATTCATACCTTTTCCGGGTGTTTACGAGCAAATATATGTATGTTTTTATAGTCGCATGTACCGTTATCGGTACACGACTCAAACACTATTGCATACTTCATTATATCGCAAAAAAGGCACGATCACATTAATTCTTAATTCTTAGGTTCCCATTAATTTAACAATGAAGCTCATAAATGAATTCATGTGCCTTCGGGAAGTGGAGAACTTACTACGAACAATATCTTGGATTAGATTTGCTTTACAAATGCACTTTTTTTTAACTACAAACACTCGCTTATCTCGATGTGAATTTTTAAATTCTTATCACATTGACGACGATTTCGATCAGTCGATACAGTCAGTTCATTTTATGGTCGCAGAAAAAAAAAAAGGAAGAGCAGTCTTAACATACTTACTTTTGATAGAATGTTTTATGTAAAAAAAAATTAAGAAGCATATTCAAATGATAACTTGAAAGTTGTAACAGGTGCCCTGGGGGGCCATAATTTGCCCATTGCCGTCATTTAGTACGAGAGATGAAAATCTCTAATGGTTGCGTTTATGCTTCAACTGTTGAGTTAAGTTCATTTCAATTCGATACGACTCATTGGTCGTTGTAGTGGTAGTCGCTTGGTGATAATGTTGTTGTTGTTGTTGTTGTTATTGTTATTGCTGCTGTTATTACGGCTCTGTGTTGATGATGATCAAATTCCTGGAACTTGCTTGTTGAATTCTTC
Source organism: Glossina morsitans morsitans (assembly GCA_001077435.1). Taxonomy (NCBI): domain Eukaryota; kingdom Metazoa; phylum Arthropoda; class Insecta; order Diptera; family Glossinidae; genus Glossina; species Glossina morsitans. The sequence goes on along the minus strand of CCAG010015970.1, from coordinate 26,876 downwards.
TCTTGTTGGCTGGCCGAACTGACCGAATGAATAATATTTTAAGTGAAAAGAATACAACAATAACAATAACAACATAACACACAAACCACAACGAAATGTTTAATATTGTTAAATAAAAACACATATGTATGTACAGATGAATGTTAAGGTTTCAAATATGTGGCGTTGTTACTGGCTACTATTCTATCTGAATGCACATATGTTAGTGTGTGAGCTGGTGAGTATTTCTTTTCTGTTTTTTTTTTTTTATTTTTGTTTTTTTTCGATTTTTGTTTTCAAAACGCTTTTTATTTCAAAAGATTTCTCCAGCTCTTCTTCCTCACTAAGGAGTGAATTTTTTTTTTTCTTTTTGTATGCTTCTTTGACGGCGGTAGGTTTTCTTCGCTATGTTTGTGTGCCTACGTGTAAAACTCTAAAATTCGCATAGTATTGTATTTCTTCAAACTTTAGGATGCTGCGCATAACAGCGATTTCCAATCCATTATTATCTTATATTATATTCTGACGATCAACGCATATTTTACAACTATTCACCAATTAAGGGTAATATTTCTATTGGTGCGAAAATGCGGGAGATGGGCTAGGGACAGGGCTTAGTAGCAGTTGAATGTGTGAGAAATTTTCTTACAATAGATTTAGTTGTAATTTGCCCGTACTTTCTGCGGCCTTTAATCGATTTCCTATCAAATCATTAAGAAGAGAAGAGGGAGAAAAAGAGAGAGAGAGAGAGTTTAGAAATCATTGGTCACTTTTAAAATGCTTTTTTCTTCTTCTAACTGCTCGACTTTCCACACTACCGATTAAGTTTACACGTATGTTTATCCAATCGTGTGCATTGACTTGATAGCTTTTTTGTGGAGTTGCAACAATTGTAGAAGTTAAGATAGAAAATTGAAATGTGCTATGAAGATGAAGTTGAAGTGGAATATAAACATGATCCGTATACAAATAAGCCAATAATAAACGAAATACTAGAGATAACTTGATAATAATAAAAAATAAAACAAAGATTTCATCTTCTATCCATTGACAAAGCTATGCATTGGTATTGGTCAAGGTAATGTAACGGCTCAGCCCAAAAAAGATTCTAATCGACTTGCTAATGTGTGCACAATGAAGAAACCATTCTTTGATTGGAGTGAGGGGATAGCGGGATTTTTCACCCGTTGTATTTCGCATTATAATTGAAACCACAATTTGAATTTTTTCTGGGAAAATTTACTTAGTTTTACATTAGATTAGGAGGTTTCGGTGGCAATTCGCAAATTAGGTCAAGCAATAGCCACCATTTGATGCTTTTCCTACCAAACATGTAAACAATTTTTTTTGTGTTTATGAAAACTTATCACATTGCGTATAGCTGTATCGGTACACGCCTTAAGCACTCTTTTTGAAACATCATATAAACAACATATTCAAACGTGTAAAATAATGATAACATTTAACTTTTGATTTCTAGCATCTTAACTTACAAAAAGAAAAAATTAAGATTAACGTACAAATGTATTTTAGCGTGTACTGAAAACGGTACATGGTCGATTGCGGCTTCGAAAGGGGATTGTGGTTCGGTTGAAGAGTTCAATCGAGCTGAATGTAGAGAACAACATCATTAGTCCAGTCTTTTGAATAAATATGTCAATTGGATAGAGGGGGATTAGGAGGAGGAAAGGGGGAAAAAAACAACCCATAGAGCTTTTTTTGTCAGGGCATGGTTAACAGCATAATTAATATCGGAGCATTCATTAATCTCTCACATTCTTCAAATAAGATTTGAAAACGTGATCTAAAACGAACGCAGAAGCAGAGACGGCTTATAAAGCTTATATGTACACAGAGTTACTGTCTTCGACATATTCAAAAAGGCAGGAAGAATAATAAAAGAACGAATGTTATAAAAGTATTGCTTAGATATGAAATCCTGCAGATTCTACATAACATAAAATTTGTTTATGATTTTTATCTCGTTGTTTACACACAAAAAAAAAAAAAAAAAAAAACGTATTCACGTATAATATATTGTTTGGTGATCGCTGTTTGGTTTGGTATGTGTACACTGTTGTTATTGGTTTTATTTATTTATGTATAATATGTACATATGCGCGTTGAGAGTGTTCGTTTCGTATTGTATGGATTTCATATGAATATTGTCGGCTTTTGTTTTCTATGTTGTTGTACAATAACAAAAATACAATAAAAGAGACATACACATGTATATACAGAACAAAAATTTTTATGCTAAAAATCTTTCAAGTCTGAATCGTGATTTTATTTTAGGGTCTGTGTTTTCTCTAAACTACTAGCACAACAACAACAACAACAACAACAACAACAACAACAACAATACTAATAATAACGACCAACAGTGATTTAAATTAACTGGCGTTTAGTTTAGTAAAAGTTATATATGTATTGCAAGTGCTGCTTCGTAATGCCGCAATACATACAAATGTTATGAAATTTTACCTCTTACATCTCTCGTGTATGCTACACTTTAGAAGGACGGAGAAAAAGAAAAAACAAAAAACAGCTTAACGTATATTTTAGTGTAGCTTTGAGCATCTTCTTCCGAGTTTAATGCTTGTTTATTATATTCACGTGTCTCAAGGTGTCAGTCTGTGTATTTTTTATGTGAATTTTATTTTATATATATAAATATATATATATATGTATATTCAAAAAAGAAACTTTTTTCTTTTCGATAAACGCGAACGACCGAAAATTGAGTTGATGGAAATTATTATTACGACTTATTACATAAGTGCTCAATTTATTGATATTTTATGTGTATGTGTATGAATGTATGAAAATTCCTTAAACGCAAAAATGGAAAAAAAAAAAAACATTTCAACCTTACTATCGATATGTGGAATACATTTTAAATGTTTTATCTCGCTTAGTATATCTTTTGCTCCTTTCGATTTTATATACGAAAATTAGAGATCGGATTTTGGGTGCCAGCAATTTCATAGACATCTACATATGCGTATAAAAAAATTATACTTGCATTTTAGTGATTTTCAAAAGATAATACCGCAAGTAAGATACGTATGTATGTAAAGCACATATTTTGATTAGTTGTAGGCGTAGATCATTAGTTGATTGGGGAATGATTATGCGTGCTGTGACGGATATGCTTGTCTCTTATTGCCATTATGCCGTACATTCAGAGTATTTCAGTCTCTTTGCCATTACTACACTTCTTCATTTTATTTCGGTTTTTTTTTTTTTTTTTTTCAATTCGATTTCATAACGGGAACTGCCGCCAATTAGTATCAAAAACTTTTTCTAATTTCTTTTTACTTCTCGCTTCGCCTTGTTTAAGAGCAAACGAAGTTAATGTTCAAATTTCTCGAACGGAAAGACAGATGAATATAATTAAATTACTCGATCGATTATTGTACAGATATACGTCTTGAGATTGCTGATACAAAATGAATGAAAAGATTGACATATACATTCTGCTTTCGAGTTGTGAGCGCAAGTACGTGTGACATTATCGTCCAGAAATGCATTAGGGCGAATAGACGGACTAAGAAGAAGTAAATATGGAATATAACGGTATAAAAATTATCCATTGTATTACGCGTGCGCTTTTTCTCTCAGTTGAACTGGATATTATTTTCGATGATATGTACGATTGAAGTCATTATGGGTTTGTTTTGCTTGCATCAAAGTAAAAGTGCTTTCCATTTATAATACTAATGGTTTACGTAACATAAACGAGAGGAAACCTCGTGTACCGGTTGCGGTACATGAAATACTCTTTTTTTTTCTCTTTGTTTAGGAGAACCAAATACATAAGAAATATTTTGCAAAAATTATAATTATTCAAATAACAAAGGAGACCATCCATATAACAAAAAAAAAAAAAAATGATGTATAATTTATTTATTACACATGAACATATGTAGGCTACGAAGCAATTTTCACACAGGGTTTTAAGCATCGTTAAGTCGCATTAAATGGTGACAACTCAACAACTCACATTTCGGACTCTAACGTCCGGTTTTAAAAAGTTGATTTTGCATTAGAAACAAATTTCAGCATGTACCGAATACGGTACACTCCCCTGTCTGACAAAATGGCGAATTTTTCATCAAACTTGTGGTGAATTCCAAAAAAGAAATTCCAAAGCAAAGAAACAAATAGCTTATCGGCTTTAAAGCGTACTAATACATATAAATTGCTACAAAGCGGTAGTCGAAGTAAGGTTGTTGTCGATTTTGGAATTAATAATTCAACTTAGTGAGTACAGTTGCTCGTGCGAGAAATATTTGTTATTCTCTACTTTATGAAGTATTTGTGCATATTGCTTAAATAAGTAATTGAAATTCTAAATGTATACCGTAATATTGGACAAGAAAAAATTGAAGATACAAACTTTTATTTGAGTTACTCTTACATTTATTTGGAGTTATCTAATTAAATTTCTATACAATTTTTGTTAGATATTTTACATCACCATTCGACATAAGCTGTGTGAGGGAATGTGAGGCAAGGGTTTTTCAATGACACATTTTGATGAAACTGAGAAGTTTTGCTCGTTGTAGTGCATTAAAAAAAGAGTTTACAAATCAACATAAATGCTTTCGATATAATCAGGTAATGCGCATTACGATATGCCACCTAAAGAGCTTTCAAGTCTTATTAGTCAGATCGTGTTTCCCTCTTTCGATATCTCAACTTTCAGAGCGCATTCATTTTTTGCTTTAGCACACAAATTTGTCACTTGTGCATAAAAAATGTTGCAGTTAATTAAATTATAAATAGATGAAAATCATAATTTCGGACAAAAGAAAAGGGAAAATCAAAAGTAAACTATACTTTCGGACAGAGGGAATATTTGAATTTGTTTCCCTTCACTGTATTGAATTATAGTATGATGTGAAAAAAATGCAAATCATAATTTCGGACAAAAGGGAAGAGAAAACAAGTGGTGAAAGATACCTTCGGACAGAGGGAATATTTGAATTTCTTTCACTTCATTGCATTGAATTGAACTATGATATAAACAAACGCATATCATGATTTCGGACAAAAGGAAATAAAATATACTTTTGGACAAAGGGAATATTTGAACTTATTTCAAATCCTTAATCTGTATGCGTAAATAAATATATATTCGTACAATATATATAATGATTTCCTTTCTATTTCGATTTTGTAAACTTTAGATCACTTTCGTAAGTGATTTTGCGAGCGACAATCATATTGCACGCCGCTTATGAATGTAAATAACTCAGACGAAGGGTTTTATATGTGGTCATGGTTTGTTTTCTTCTGACAATAACATTGCCGCCACCACCATCACCGCCATCATCACTATCACCATCATTATCGCGATACCGTCATCGCCATCTTCATTATCATGATTTTACATATATGGTAGACATAGAGGGGTGAAAACATATTTGCGCAAATGGATGGATGATTGGTTACATTAAAGTGCAAAAAAAAGAAAGAAAAAAAAGAAAAAATTCTCTCATTTTTTTATTTTTTGATTTCGTTGTTTTATTTTCGTTTTTTCTTTTTTCCTGCCTTTTTGAATGCGAATGTGGTTTTTCGTGTTTTCCACATCCTGTGTTGTATGTTGTATTGTGTGCATGTAAAACACATTAAAAAGGAATAACATATGTTAATAATTTAACATTATACCGCCGTATATAGAAGATATACAAACGTACATAAATCATATCTATATATGCATATGCGTTTGTGTTGCAAATACTTAAGTATTCATCATCGTAAAGTTTTCAAAAACATAACAAAAAACAAAACAAAAAAAAAGAAAGAAAGAAGAGAAGTCATAAATGACGATTGTTTTCTGAAGCATATGAGTGCGTGCAAAAGTTAAAGTTTGAAAGAGTTTTGTTTCGTTTCGACTATTCTCGGTGCTTAGCTTCTGGCTGCAAGTGCATTTACCAGCCGGGGACTATAACAATGTTAATCCGTGTTTCATGTGTGCTGCAGCATTAACAATTGCCGACTGAAACTGAACATAATTGTAGGTGCCACATAAAGCTACATCCTAAACTAAGAAATGTTGCTAGTTTTATGGTGTTGTGTCGTATGGTATGGTCGATGTTAAAATGAGTATAAATAAAACTAAAAATAAAATCGCCGTTTATGCATGTGAGAAGTTAAAAATGAGAGCGGCGTCATCGTCATCGTCATCATTATCGTTATCGTTATCATTATCATTATCATCATCATCATCATCATCATCATCATTATCATCATCATTATCATCATCTCATCGTTATTAGCTAAAGTCGAAAGTGTACGCGAAAAGGAGCAACAAGTTTATTTTGTTTATTGTTGTTGTTATTATTATTATTATTATTATTATTATTATTATTATTATTATTATTATTGCTTAATATCGTGTTTTCTTTATTCAATGTGATTATGATTGGCTTGGTTATGCGCATTAAATTCTTTAATTTAGCATCAAAAATAGTAGAGAACATGCCCTTCGGACTCTGAAACCGACGAAGTCATGATTTCTGTTTTCTCATAGCGTCTTATTTATAAGCGAACCGATTTTAAAACGCGATACTTGTGTGTGGTAGATCGTATGCGGCTGACATTCATTCATAAATTCATGATTGTACGTAAAATGTTATAAAAACTAAAACAACGATTATGACAAGAACAACAAAAACAACAACAAAAACAATAACAACGACAGCAGCAACAGCAGCAGCAACAGCAATAGCAAGTAATGCGTTTTTTTTTTCTTTTTTATTTTTCTTTAAATATTAAAACCGTTTAAAAATTCCAAACACGACACTTGTGTCTCTTTCTTTCCATATCTACGTATATATTATGGCATTCATTGCCACTGCCATTGCTACAATGACAACAGCAATAACAAGAACAGCAGAACTGAACGGAATGTCTGGTTATGCTTGTATATTGAAAAAGTCAACTGAAACATAGGGAACTGAGCTGACTAACGCATGTACTCTGCTTGCCGCTTGTCGATATTTACTTTAGTTTATTTGGTCTGCTTGACTAGATTTTGCTCCCACTTAGGCTTGCGCATGCTTACATTTTGTGGAACTACATTTTTATATGTTGTTGTTATATTGTTAATGTTGCTGTTGTATAGCCACTTCTGAGCGACATTAATGGTCAAACAAAATTCTTTAAACGCCGCCTCGTCGTCATCATCATCATCATCATTATCATCATCATTGTTATCATCATCATCATCATCATCATCATTCTCACCGTTAATGCATGGCATGCAAATAATTAGGTGTATATGTGCGTGCGTGTCTCTTAAATACAGGGCATTACAAACCGAAACCTCTTCATATTAATCAATAGATAGATTAACGTACATAAAAAGAAAGAATTTTTGAAATATTTTTCAGCGAACAATTCAAGACGTGTAAGAACATCGGTTCGAAATCGTTTGTTGTATAAAATACTAATAAAGATTTTTATCATTATTATTTTTTAGCATCCGTCGTCCGATAATTCACGTAACTCGTAATCCCTGCGTTGTACAGTTAAGGTTCCATTGCTATATTATAACACACATTATTCTAAAAGTCATGTTCTTTAGCGGAAATGCTCGAAATCTTCGCTTAGTAAATTAGGTAAAGAAATTCCATACCAATGATGATGTTTTTGATATCGAAACAGCTCTCAAAAATTGCTAACAAAAGTTTCGTAATGACAAAGCCTTGGCGTTATGAGATTTTTAATACCGTCTTATTTTCGAAAGCGTATATGGTCATGTCTTCATGCCTTTATCCTTACATTTCGTTACTTCGATGCATTCATATTTCTATACCTCGCTATCTTTGAGCAAATAAACTGAAATGGTTCATGCAACGCAGTTCATCCTATCGTAATATCATTATACCCCGTCTCATTACCGAAAGCATATATGGTTACGGCTTCATATCTTTATCCTTACATTTTGATTTTTCCATGCCTCCATATTGCTACATCTCACTATGCCAGCATTTCTTTATCTTCGTACGTATATGCTTCGACATCTTCAGATCGATGTCTTTATTTTTATCTTTACCTTTCAATTACCAAAACTGAATCAATCGCATCTTGTAAAGATTTTTCTGGCAATAAAAAAATCAATATCTCATCTGTGCAGAATTTTTATAATTAAAAACTTTTTCCCTTTATAATGGTTTTTCTAGCTTTTATGTTTCTTTCAATGTTAGAAAGTGCGAGACGATGTCCTTTAGTGGATCATCATCATCATCTATTGTCCACTATATGAGCGGTTTGAATTTGAAGTTTGTGCTGTCCTTTTGCGATCTGGGAGTCATTCTTGATAGTAGACTGATACTTAATCTCCAAGTTCCATCGATAGGCAGCTTTCACCTTTCTAAAAAGGTGGGCTAAGGAGTTTCACGATCCTTATATCGCTTATAGGCATCGTTCAGTAGACCTATTGTCGATTATGCCTCAGTTGTGTTTAGTAATCAAGATATAGTTGCAGATGGTGGAATCTGGGCAGTAACAATTTCTCTTGTTTGGTCTTTGCCCGCTTAAATGGGAAGAGCAAAGAGCATTTTGTCCTTACGAGAACAAGGTCCTTTTTAATCAGCCTAAACTGTCTTGCGAAGAGAAGGCTGGATCTTGCTGTGAACGGCCCCTGTAAAGTCTGTCGGCACTTCTCTTCCTTGCATTTCCCACATTGTAGGACTAACTAAGAACCTCATTCCCCTACACGCTCTACAAAATTACTATTCAAACTATTCAAAAATAATATCCAAATGCTTTTAGGTACAGACAGGACAGAGGTTCCTTTATATGGTTTACAAGTTCGAATTTTCGAGGAAAGTAACTTAAAGCTTTTGTACAAGAGCTTACCTACGATGCATTAGCGTAGTAAATTCATTCCTAAATGCTAAAATCATGTAAATGATGAAGTCGGCATTTTTTTCTTGATTAATCCTACTCGTTTAGGTGTTAGATCCTGCACTAGGTTTTGAGCGGTGTTTCAAGACTTTCTTTCATACTCTATGCCAATTGTAGTTCAAGGAGACATCATGCAACTCTCAGAAGAAGTTGAGGTAGAGTCACTTCACTTTTTGTTATACCGATCGATTCAGAGTCACTTTCTAATCATGTCTGTCCGTCTTGTTTTCTTGTGCTTAATCTGCAGGCCGTGATTACTGAGATATTTTTATAAAATTTTGTCCACCGTCATATTTTGGCGCAGGAGCGAACGCTACTGAAAATGGTTCGGATCGGATCACTTTTTCGATTACTTCTCATATAACGGCTTATTTTGAAAATAATGTTGAAGTTATACGAATGACTATAAAAAGCGAAGTGGTGTAGAGTCACGGCCCGCTTTAGCGTTTCTATTTGTTTTTTGTTTTTTTTTTTTACTTTAAATGGATTTAAGTGAATTCAATTGTGTTTCATAAATAAACTCCAAAGAATTACTCATCATTTCGGGCTCAAATTGAGGCATACATTAATTAGTCTGCAGGGGGTAGGACTTTCGAGTTTTTAAAAGGTCTTCATAGTTTTTGTTTGGACCGTTCTGGGATATCGTATGAAGATTTCTTGCATTAAAGTTGATCAATTTGCAGGCGATATTCATCGTTACTCGAAACTCGTTCGATAGATCGGAAAACTGTTGCTTTTGATAATAAAATCATTTATTTTGAGACTGAAAACAAAATTTTGAAATTTTTGAAATCGTTTTCACATTCTTCTGAAGGCGCTTTCGATAAAATATATAACTGACTAACGTTAGTTAGTAGTTGCGGTTAGTGAATGATTGAATATGTAAGGTATTCGGCTCCTTAAACTTGAAATTTTGTGACCGAAAGTGCTGGTCCTAAAGAATTTCACATTCATAGGTGTACGCGCGTGTATGGTTTAATATACCTACTTGTTCATAAATGTATGTACATATGTACATATGTGCATATGTAAGTAATTTCAAAGAACGCTAAAATATGTGAAGAAGTTTATGAGTTATATGTATGTTATTGTTGTTGGTGGTGTTTGCTCCTTTCGTTCCGGAGACACGACGGTTAGCATTTGCTAATGCAAATATAAAATATTATTTTTATTTGGCTCCTCGTCGTTTTGTTTTACCTATGGATATACATTATTTACATGTATATACGGGTATGTATGTATGCACATCGTCTGCCACAATGTATGAAATTTCTTAAGCATTTGCATACAAAACGTGTTAGATGGACGATGTATGGATTAACGATGATCATAATGATGTTCGTTTCCGTCTTGTTCGAATAATTCTTGAAATGAAAAGGAATTCCATCGTTAAATCTAAAGTGAACTATGTCCGCATATATTGCGTATATATATATATATATATATATATATATATATATATATAGTATACATGTGTGGATATGTTTATTTGCAAGTGTATGAGTGTATATGTGAGGAGTTCGCCAATTACATACTGAATAGATAATAATAACAACAGGAATTTTTATAAGCTTTTACCTGCGAATGTCTGTCTCTCTGTCTTAAAATTGTTAGATTTGTTACGTGGCATTGGCATTTCCCTAACACGCGTTTAGTTAATTTAAAAGAGCTTTCAAATTTTTTTTTTTCCGTACTACTGTAAGGCGAACAAGAAATACAATGCGAAGAAAAAGAAAAAACATTTTTTTTATGATTTAAAATTATTTAAAATTATTTAACACAAATGTACATGTGTTTTCTGCTGTATGCGCGTGTTTTTTTTTTTTTTCGTTTTTAGCCCAGATAAGAAGCCAGGTTAGGTGCACACATTCTACGCTACTTGACGCCAGTTACAATATTTTATAATTTATTTGATTTGTTTATTTATTTATTTATTTATTTTTTATTTTTTTTCAATATTAATTTTAGGGCTGCGCTTACTGATATTCAACTAATTTTCTAACGTTGTTGTGTTTTCTTTTACAATTACCCGTTTTTTTTTTTTTTTTCTTTTTTGCCGTCACGACGCCACATAAGTGCAAATTATTGTTTTATTATATACACACATTTTTTCCTCTTTCATTTTTTTTTCTATAATTTACAAACTTTCAAGCATGTGTTTTTTGTGTCGTCAAGGTTAGTATAAAAAAATGAAAAAAAAAAAACGAAAACTTATATTTTTATTACCTTTCCTTAGGTTACGCTATATTTTTCAAGGGCTATTAAATCAGTTCCAAGTTACAATGCTATGAAATGCATGCAGGGAACTTGAGATAAACACTACGTGTACGTGTTTATTTAATTTTTATATATTATATACATAATGTCGACATCGGGCGCGCTTTTCTGTGTATATATGTATGTATGTATGTATGTATGTATGTATGTATGTATGTATTTGTGTGTAGATGTATGTGAACAGGAAAGTCACGATCAACTAAATTGTGACTCTGCAGGTGAATGATTTTGAAATTCGAGTAAAAAAAAAATAAAATGAAAAACAGAACAACAAAGCCCTTGTTTCGTGCATTGTAAAGTTTGCAGTCGCAATGCTTTTAATACACTACAACTAAATCACCCACCACGCGTCAACAAATTTTTATGCAAATTATTTTAGCTTTACTCTTCAATTTTCAAAGAAATTCTTTTAAGAAAAAAAAAAAAAAAAAAAAAAAAAAACAGAAACGAAACGAAACGAAAAGATATGCCAAAGCTTCAAATAGTGCCCTTTAGGTTCACCTGTTTCGTAGTGTCCTGTGTCTTTTTGATTGACTTTTTTTTTTTTTTTTAATGAAATATAATTTTTTGTATTATCTTTGTATTGGTATAAGAATTTCATTGACAACTACCGGTAGAAACCGTCACTAGGCCTCGAAATCGCGGAAGCTAAATAACGAAACAGTCTTGATGACGAATGTGATTACTATGAAAACTCTTGAAAAATATTACGGATAATGAAGAAGTTCGCAATTTGAGCCTTTGAAGCGTTTTTGACGATGCTAAACGAATGGGTCGTGTTGTAGAGCGCTTGATTTCCTCTCACCGCTTGCATTCTTCTCAATTGTTCTTTAAAGCTACGCTAGACTTTATCAAATACAGATTATCATCTTTTTCGTTATGGCTTCAATTACCCTCATCTTCTCGATTTCGTTCGTGCCGACATTATAATGGAAATCCTATTTTTGGATATTCCTGCCATTTTTTGATAAGATTCAACTTTAATTTCAATATTCGATATGTACTGGTTACAAAGCTCGATAATAATCGAAATCGTACCCTGTCATTATCTATGGTCTTTTGCCATTTGTCGGGTAGCTTATGGATGGGGTCTGGAGACGAAATAGCCATCGATCCGCTTTCGTATATGTTCAACTGCTCTGAATCGCTGACCTGCTAAATATGACTATATCGACCTGAACAGCCGGTAATCGGAATGGGCCAAGTCTGGAGAATATCGCGGGATACGGTAAAACCTACCAGCCAAAGATGGTAATTATTTCTCAATTATTGGTTTTCTTTGTGGGAGACGGACGGACGCTTGGAAATTTTTATTGCGCTCACGCCACAAATTTTTTGCCCCACTTTCTAACTGTTTCGTAGCCCCCCTGTAATTTCATTTGAAGCCAACGTAATCAATTCATAGCTTTAGCTGCATTCTTATACCGTACACCACTTGCGGTACGCATATATATTAAGTTTGTGCGGACGTATGTAATGCCCAGAAGAAGTTGAGATAAATCTACATTTTATTATATTGATTGATTCAGATAGTCATTCGAAGCTTGTCTGCCTGTCTGTCTGTTCGCGTATTGTCCGTCCATGTATTTTTGTATTCAAGCTACAGGTCGCAATTTTTGAGATATATTGATGAAATCTTGTACACTGACGTCTTTTGGCCAAAAGACAAACGTTGTTCAAAATCGTTTAGGTCGAACTACTTCTTTGACGACTTTCCATACAACGTCTTATATTGTAAAACCGTTCTGTAGTAGTTCCATAAATGACACGCTGATACACGCTGAACGACAACGTGTAGTCAAACTTTTATCGTTCAAATGTCAACGCCTAAGTTACCTATACCCGAAATTGCGGGAAAATTGAACGCGTCAGGTACCTTTTAATGGAGCAAGCAATTTTACCGGAAAGAGTTTTCTTTTTAACCATTTTTATCAATTGTACATTGGGATTATCGCACTTAAAAGCCCCACGCATAGCTTAAGGAAGGACTAGCGATATAAAAGGGCCAATGGCCAATTGATTTCCATTGTTAATGTTCTTAGGGAAGTAACGTGTTATCTAAGCTAAGCTAAGACTTTAAGCAAATAATGCTAACGAAAAGCGATGAAACATTGTCGCTTGATCGGTTTGCTTAACAGTCCCTAGGTTTTGTTTTGTTCATATATTAATTGAACAACAACAACTTATATTATCGAAATGGTATTTACTGCAGTTGATTATGTGGAAAGAAAAACACGAAACGATTGATAGAAATTAAAAAAATAAATACTTGTATCGATTAACATAATCAAGATAAGGGTAATATTAAGATGATGCCCACGTATAAAGAAAACTTGATTCTCAAAACTTTCAATCAAATTGAAAGCGATTGTCATCGCATTCATCCTCTTGACCAAAGTTGGACTTAAGCTTAAATTGTTTTTTTTTTTTTTATTGAAAAGAAAAAATCATATTAGAAAGGTAGTGACGCTTATGGTAGATTTGCCTGCCAGCTTTCTTCTGCTCGATATTCTATTCTCCAAGCTTAAAATTGCAGCTCAGCATTTGATTTTCTCGCATTTATTCAAATATTTTTTCGTACTTTAATTTCTTAGTCTGTTCATTAACGTGTTTCTTGCCACGCCTATTGTTTTCAGTACAGGCTAAAATACATTTATATGCTCAGCTAACTTTTTTTTTTTTTACCTTATGCTTGGTGATAATGTTTACAAAACTGTTTGGGACGTGATCCGTAAAGATTAGACGGGACATGGCGCAACATTTATTTTTGATATAACTACCCAAAAAAGGTACTTTTAAGGATTTTAAAATTTATTGGCATGTACCGAAAACGGTACACATAGCATGGAAATAGTATCTACTCATATGTAGCGTGGCGTGTAGGGTAGGCGTGTTGAATCAGCATCAGAATATTGTGCGCCTTCATGTGCGAGTTTCATGATGAGCACAATCGCCGATACATTATGCTCGCAGATATACATATATATGTTTCTGCCAAGCGACGGTAAAAACGGTCTTGTCATCTTTTAGTGCGTTTTTGCACTAAGCACAGAAAAACAGGATATATTTATGTTCTGCTGTCGAGCATGTTCTGCATTGAGCATTTGTGTTGAAATAACGCAATGTAGCGAAACGACATGAAGAGAAAATGTTTAAAAATTCAAATAAAATATGAAAGAAAAGTTTATTAAAAATGAAAAAAAAAAAAAAAAGGAATCGTGATGTTTTTATGCAATATTTTGGAAAATGAGTGAAGGCAGGCAGGCGTCCAAGAAAACCTTAATTTTTTTCTCAGCTTTATTAGATTGCAACCTTTGTGAAGTAAGAATTATTATGTTACAGTAATAAGATAATAATTTATCTTTAATTTGCTTCATTTTTTAACGTCGCGTTTGTTTTTTTTTTGTTTTTTTCCTTGTGCTTGTTTGCTTTACACCACAATTTGTGATTTTCATAAAGTAAAAATCCCGTTTTAGTACAAAATTAATATGGAAAAGTTTTGTCATCATCTTTCTGGTCCGGAATATCAAATTCGATGCGGACACGTGATAGAAACGATGAGAAGATGGCATAAGCATTAATTTTATGACTGTTGAACGATTATGTTGTAAGAAGAAGAGAAACGTTTACAACGTTTATCTAATTTTTTTTCTTGTAAGAATTTATGTGAGAAGAAATGGATGAGGGGAGGGGGGTTAACCAATACGGTAACAGTGTGCTCTAGCGCAAATTTCTCATTGCTAGAATCTCTACAAGAATCTCCAAACGAGCAATGGAATGATGTGTGAAATCCTATCTCATAATATTGTCATACAAATGCGACAAAAGAAATACAAGGACTAAAGGACATAACACAACAGAGAGCAAGAATGTCTATGATGATCAGAGGTTATCGGTTAAATGGCGATCTCAAAAACTTTTCATCTCTACAATTAGAAAATTGGTTCCTTGAAGTAGGGATCGAATTCGTGAAAACGATGACTAAACAAAATCTTGATCGTTTTAGAACGAAAACGATAGCCGAGCTCAGGAAATACATGAAGCAAGAATTACTACTCTTCAGTTCGTTGGACTGTTTGAAAGTTAAAGAGAAAAATTTCTACCGACATTGAAAAGGACGGCATTTATTCTACCGATCACTCAAGGATGAAAGGTATATTCGTTTTGTCAAAAGTTTTGTAACGACCAGAGTGAAGCTTCAGATACCCCGCAAAGTATATATATTCGGCATGAGCATAAAATTCTGAATCGATTTAAGTATGACCATGTGTACGTGTGAATGCGTGTCTGCGTAATGTCCGTTGCAAGCATTTTGCTGGTCGCAGAAAGGAAGCTGCCGATCTTGAATTTGGTAGGAACATTGGAATTTCTTGCGGGCAGGTTGGAATTGAAAATGGGCAAAATCGGTCGGAGAACGCACCTTCTGTACTAAGTAAACTGATAACACTTCTGTTTTTCAAAAGGAATAAAATATTGATTTTTTCTTCAATACTCATAAGCCACGCCGGATAGATGTACAAAAATTTACACGTATATTCTATTCTCGATGCTATCGTTCTTGCGTATGCCTACCCAATAATATGGTCTATCAAAATGTAGTTTTTTTTTTTAAATTACTTTATACTGTGCACATCTGTCCGTCTGCCCAACTGTATATTATCTGCCAACCTGTATATTCTTGCGTTCGCAAAAATAAAGATGTTGCCTACAAATTTATAGAAGAAATTTGCAAATGACCCAAACCGGTCAAAAGACACGCCTACAACCCTAATACGCCTATGCGAAAGAAATAAGAACATCTTTTTTGTTTGTTACGCATAAAGCACGACACCTACACGCTATAAATCTTCATTTTCATTCTGAAAATAAAAAAATCACCCACGCCCACTTATTTCTTTTTTTTAAGATACCGGCGATGGGTGTAAAAGCTTCGGTCATGGATGAATATAAAATGTTTACTTGTTCCTAAATCATTACGACTTCACTTATCCTAATACGTAGCCTATAGCGTCGCTTGTCGACACTGGTGTACTTGTGGTATGTTCAATGGTCTCATGAAGGAGACGGTAAATTTTTAACTTGCCAGCTGGTATGCAACAAGACCATTAACAGTCCACCACAATAGCACAAAATTCAACATAGTTTTAATGATGGTAAAGTAAAAGTATCGGCAACTCTTGACGTCCTTAGCGTGAAAATAAAAAAAGACTTGTCGAACAATCGAAGCACAAGGGCTTTTAAAAAACAGAACCGGCTTTTTTTGCAGACGAGAACCGCAACTTTTTCTACACGGCCTGTACCGACCAAGATGACCCTTGACCGAGTAAAGCAAACACATTGACGCCCTTCATCACCTTAAATGTCAGTGAATGTGGGCTCCCTTGTGCCTACCTACAGGGATGCATGCAAGACAAGAGATTAACACAAACAAGAGAAATTTGTCAAAAAATCAAGTTACTTTACTTCGCTCAGCTAATTCGGCTGTCTTGGCGTTTCCACACACTCGTCTTGAAGTTGGTAACATACCTGGGACGACACGATACTACGACTAGTCGTTGCTCAATCGCATTATCGTCCTTAAAAGCAAATTGCTTGCTGTTGCCTATGCCACCGTTTGTAGAACGTACACAAAGTACTGCTTGCCTTTTTTCTTCTTCCTCTACGAAGAACTCCTTTTAACCGCTAACGTGCACGAAACATACCCTGAGCAGGATAGTGAATTAAAATAAATGAATCACTTGATCGATTCGAAGTCAGCTAGTCAATCCTTTCACAACGTAATTCTCTTTTGTTCGTATATGTATGGACCAGTGTCAGTCAGTTAAAGTTATACGCATCCAAGTTAGCGACATTTTAGTGAATTTTTAAATTTCATTTCGGCTCAAGACATTAGACAAAGCAGAAAAAGCCCAAGAATGATCCATAGCTTTATTGCCAATGATGGTAAACTAAAAATATGTCATATAAAACTGGGACTGGGTTTATATGTTATTAACATACATACATAGATACATACATACATACATGCACATTGGTTGTAATTTGTATAATGTTTTCCTTTTTCTTTACAATAACGACATGCTTTGAATGTTATTTGTATTTGTGTGCATATATTTGTTTGTATAATTTTCCTTATTATTAATACATTAATTTCCGATTAATTGGGTTAAACTGTGCCATTTTTGAACTCCCCTTTTTTGCATTTGGCATTTGGCGATACGAGAATGATAGGCAGCAGGCAACTTTTCTCTCTATCGGTCGTTGGTGAGGTGCATTGGAAGTTCATTTGAGCGCACACACACACACACACAAACACACACACACAAACACAAACGTACGTACGCACGCACACAAAGGCAACATCGTAGGGCTCAAATAATGTGCGTACAAATGAACTAATTTTGAAATTTTCAATGTGCCGTATCGTGTGTGCTTGGGTTTTTTCTTTTGCTAGTTTTTTATTTTCTTCTTGTTTTTGTTTTTTTTATTATTTTTATTTTTTCGAAATCTATAGTCGTGTAGTTGTGATGGTAGTAGTGGCGGTTTTGCGAGTTCCCAGACAATCGTAAATAGGGAAAGGGGTCCGAGAGGTGCGGTTTTCTTTGTAAATGATTGGTTTTTGTGGCTGGTTTTTCTAATACGACAGTTTTCCATAAAGCTGACTGCGGTACTGCGATAACCATAATTAACTGTATGCGCACATAAGTATTAATAAAACTAATGCACATAAAGTTAAGCAGAACTTTATGTTTTAGAAATTACCCTCATTTGTAAATATATACATGTATATATATATATATATATATATATATATATATATATATATACATATATATATATACGTTTACATTCAGTATGTAAACGCATTGTTTGGTTTTTCACTATAATTCGCCGCAAAATTACGTAGATCAGCACGCAGGCATATGTATCATTTTACGGGTAAATATGAAGGTATATCGCATTTGTTATTGCATTCAAAACACCTTAAAAAGGTAAAAAGAATGAAAAAAATTTACATTAATTACGCCATTAGGTGCATATAAATCGCTTATATATGCAGTTGGGCTAAATTTATTCTTCGAAAAAAAATCCAGCTTTATTTTCACATTTTTAGGTTATGTTTTTAAAACATTTCGATTTGGTCACTGGTGTCAATATCGAAATAAACAATTATTAAAAGGACAAAAGTAATTTATATGCGTTAAGTATAAGTCCCCATGATATAAGCTACCGAATCAGTATCGACGAAGCAAGAGGAAGAGTATTTGTAGCAAATTTTCAATTCATATCTGTTATATTATTTTTTACTATATATTATTAACCAAAGCAAAAAAAAAGTTTTTGTTCGTTCTCATTATTATTTCCGCTGCATATGCAAATTGAAATTATATTCAAAATTTAATTTTGCCCAATAATTAATAACATATGCGGTAAATTGCAACTATCTACCCAATGATATTTAAGATTGCAGATTATGACATATAGACGGACATTGTTATTTCGACTTCAAAGATGCATGCATATACATTTTACACAGGGCCTCTGACAAAATTGAATCAAAAAATACTCGTCAACTTTGGCGATGAACAAAAGGATCCCAAAATATTTGTCTTGACATGAAACCTTTGCGAAATCCATAGTTCATACATATACATATGTAGTGGGAAAGCGTAAATCTTTAATTTATCTATAAATATTTTTAATTCTTTCATTGACTCCTTGTTGAGAGTTGAGAGAGTGCAGCCTAACGTTTAGAAATCGAATTTCAAAAATTTCCTGCATTCCTTAGCACTTTTCAACTTAATCGACAGCCAATGCAAAAATTTGCAACAAACAACAAATATTCATTCCATTCATCAGTAAATTGAAAACTGTAACAAATTTCGTTTTTTATATATAATCGATTACGAATGTACAGGAAATTGAAAATCGCATGATTGTTTGTCTACATTTACTTTAGACGCAAGGTATGCAAAATGCGTTGCATGACGTAGACGAAATGACTTATTTGTCTCGACACTCTTGCAAATCTGGGTTGATATGGCGCTATACGGTCACAACCACAACCATTTATCGTTGACTATGCATTTTGACTCCTTACACGCAACGTACGTGTACGTAAGATACGTGTGTTTTATGTGGAACGATATTTCCTTTTCTCAAATTTCTTTACAACAAACCATTAAAAAATTATATTTCAATTTTCATTATTATGGCGTTTATGTTATTATTAATACTTTTGTGACAGATTGTTTGTTTTATTTTTCATTTATTTATTCTCTTGTTTGTTTTCTTTTCTTTTCTATTTTACAGAAATGGGAATTATTTGTTCTGAGTCGCTTGGGTTGGGATTTGTCTTGTGTAACGCCTTTGGATTTCTTGGAATTGTTATTGATACGCCTGCCCATTAGAAGTACGAAATATCCCGACTTGGATGTGGATAAAGTGCGACAACACGCCCAAGCCTTTATATCATTAGCAGCCAAAGGTAAATTTCATTAATTCATTTATTATATTATACGTGATAATGCGGGACTGACACTTAATATACATAAATATTAATGTATGCATGTGTTCATACACACGCTGATGGTATACTTGTTGCCGTCTTTAGGCTCTCTCTATGCATCTTAACTGACACTGCTCACCTCATTAATTTTTTTACATATTAGCGGCAAACACTTGTAGCGCTTTTCATTTTCTTGGGTCGGGCCATATATAATGTTCACACGATTGTCGGGGCGAACATACTCTCCAAAGTTTGTTTGTAGCCTTCGCCGTTTATCCTGGCTTTTCGGATAGGTACCGTGACTGCGAAGTGAATGATTGCCAGCTCAAATCTCAAGTAGAGTTTATTTTGATCGTAGCTATGATGAATGCTCAGCAGGTAAAGGCATAACTCGACATAATTGGACAAACACCCACCAGGCTACGGTCACCACCAGAATCCCATCTTTTCCTTTTGCCTTAATGCTTAACGAAAAGGGGACATCCTCTAAGCGATTGGTCATATGAAAAAGAATTAAATGTCTAGCGTTTTCGGTGCATTTTCAAAAACTCTATAATGGTCCCGTTATCTTAAACTTACGCGTAAATATGGTCGGAAACAATCACGAGCTTTTATTACTTGGCTTATATGGAAGTCGATCCCCCCATGCTATCAACTAATACATGCTCCCAAATTTGCTATAAGCCAATGCGTCTATCTAGCTTTAGTTGATATACTCCGGAAGTCTTGCCGATAAAATTTTGTTTGATAAAGCGATTTGCGGCAAGCTTTAATATATGCATCAGCTCGCTGAAATGGCTCCGGAAGATACAAAGGTAGAACAATTTCTACTTTACTTAATTTTTTTTCACATATGTTTTTTTTATACGATTTTCGTTTTGTTCCTCGCCGAAAACCTTGTTTTATTATTATTGCTTAGTCAAGATAGTTTTCAAGTTTTATAAGAGAGTTTTATAAAATAGCAGGTTTTTCGGTAATTGATGATCGCAACCTTAAACATGTCTTCACCTTTTAGATCCTCATCGTCTGTAACAGCCTGTAAAGTAGCTCCAAAGTATGTAGCATGAAATAATGGCTTTCTTCTATTTTTGGCAAGTGCAGATGCATCGCATCGTCGACAGTTTGAAAAGGTGATGACACACAGTCACCTAAGACAGCAACTGAAACGGGTTGAACAATTGCTAAATCGATTCAATTTTTTCTTTATTCTTATGAATCGCGACAAACAATCATTTAAATTCCATTTAAGCGATTTCGAATCACTTCTTGCATCATATCGGTTGACTATTTTTGCTCCACTGAAAGCAAATCTGCCTCTTCTCTCCTTTCATTTTACGATCGTCCCATGTCCGCATTTAAATTCTAATCTAAAGAACACCAAGCTATCGTTAACAGGCTTTTCTTGTTGTCCTTAAGTATGGATGGATCCGAATGCAACCTACTAACCAATAAATTGTCGAAGATATCTTAAACGGTTGATAATCATCCATTCCTGTGGCAATGGTGGGAATATGCGGAACGTGAATTTCGTAGTAGTGTACTGCATGCAATTACGTTTTTTGCACGTTTTAGGTGTGTGTGTGTGTCTATTCTATACTTGCGGCAAGTAATACTTGTGCGTTTGATTGCTAGTGTCTATGCAAATGGGGACATAGGGAGGACTCGCGGATTGCTGATTTTTCCCATTCACGTGCTCAAGCGAAATAATGGAAAATAATGGACGAGACGTTAGTTATCTCCTGTCCTTTGTTTCTTGATTTCATGGTAGAAAAACGACATCCGCGCTATCAGTATTATGTAGTTGCCAAAGTCAGGTGTTGGACATTTCTATAATAGAAGTTCATGAAAATCCAAGGCCGATCACTAGATACCCTACCTGTTCTGATAATAATGCTTTAAAAATGACATATTGTTTTGATCCAGAGGCATACTTTTCATGGAAGCCCGCATATTAGAGCATGCCCTGAACATTATGAACACATGACGTGATCTAATTTTGTAAATTTTAATTAATTTGTAAAAATTTTATTATTTCTCAGTTTCCGTCATAAAAAATTAAAAATTGGTCTGTTTCTGCATAAAAGGGATTACTTTTCATGATAACCACTATAAATGATTGGGTCTAAAAAGTGGACCTATTTGATCCAAATTCCCTATTGTTCATTTTTTTGCTTATTTTGTTATTTTGGACGAATTTTCACCTTAAAATATTAAAAATTAAACTCTTTCTTGAAGGGATATATATAGGCCTACGTAGTCCAAATTCGGTAAGGCTGACTTCCTTGTCAATTTACTATTATGAACTAATTTTCATCATGAAAGAGTGAAGAATAGATCCTTTCACTATATAGATTCAGTTTTCGTAAGAACGTTGATGTGAGATGGGTTTCAAAAAATGATCCTAACCGAATCGAATTTTTCCTACCAGTTTAGAACGTCGAAGTACTATTAATCAACGAATTTTTTCGAAAAATTTTTAAAATCGCAATTTTTTTTACCATAACTACTTTTCAAAATAAGACATTATATGGCGAGTGGTCAAAAAAGGGGACCGATCCGAATCACTTTCAGTATCGTTCGTTCTTGAGTGAAAATATGCCACTGTATCAAATTTCATCGAAAAATTTTAAAAATTGCGACCTGTAGTTTGCACACAATAATACATGGACAGACGCCAGACGGACAGATAATCTTAGATCGACTCAGGAAATGATTCTAATTCGGTGTAATACAAGGCGGGATTATCTTAAGCCTTTTTAACATATAGAGAGTAAGAGTGTTCACAGTTTTTGTTGCATAGGAGTGCGGGTGATGTAAGCGTGTTTTTGACTGGTTTGGGATATTTTCAAATTCCTTGGCAAATTTGTAGACGATGTCTTTAGTCTCGCTAACGGGAGAATATTTCCCTGCAGGCTCTATATAATTGAACAGACGGACACATGGACAGACAAGCAGACGGACGTGCTTAGGTTCAGATGCGGATTGCACCTAAGCTTTTCATTCTTTTCGTCTCCACCCGATCCAAGGACACGTCTACAACGCCCACACGCGTATGCATCAAAAACTGTGAACACGATTGCTTTCTGTGTTTTTTGCTTGTTACTCATAAAGTACACCGCATACACTGTATAAATTTCTATCTTTATTCCGAAAATAGAAAAAATCAGCCATGCCCATCCAATGTAATAGAGTATGAAAATGTAGTTCTTTTTCTTTTTTTTAGTCGGTGACGGGACAATTTTTAATTTTGAGTCAATTTAGGTAAATATCCGGCTTACGACACCCCAGTGTTAACGGTTTAGGTGTAAAAATTTATTTAATAATAATTTGTTCATTAGTTATGAGACCGTCTCTTTCCATACATTGTACCCACAAATTCTTCGTTTATTCATTTTTCCAACATTCGGTAGGGAAAGGGGCGGATAATAATAATACGATTTCTTGAGTACATCTTGGCATAAAGTTACTTTTTCGAAAAAGAAATTTTAAAGGGAAAAATCTCAGATGAAATCAATTGCACGCATCAGTCAGTTATGCACGTTAGTTTAGAAAAAGATTCAAGCTTAACAGCGTGTCAATCAACCAACTGGACTAACGTTCGGCATACAATACAACATAGCGTAGCTTAATAATTAACTGTACTATGCTCAGTTATTGTTTAATATTTTGAATTTTATTGAGATTTTGGAATCCTGCTGGGAGTTCGTTTATAAACATACAGGCAAACGTAATGTCCGATATTATTGCTATTATTATTGTTATAATTTGAAAAAAAAGGCGCATATTTTTTTTTTGTTAGTTATTTATGTATCCGGCAAGTGTGTGAACGCATTGAAAAACAAAACTCGGTACTAACACTTGAGTTTAATGTTAAGTGTGAGATCCTTGGTAAGCAGTGTTTACTTGAAATTTAATCGCTTTGTTATTCTTTCTGTTATAATTTTTAATTTTTCAACGATATTTTTATAAATGAAAAAATATTTCAAATTTATTTTATTTAAGGGCTCGAATTTCTCCCTTTCCTCCAAAACAAAGGCAAAAAAATCAATTTCTTTTGGAATGTTAACAGTAGTTTAATCACGTAATGAAAATTAAAATTGATTTACTTTAGAAAGAAAAAATAAAAATAATAACAATGGGCAAGCAAGAGAGCTAAAGTCATTTTGAAGTCGAATCTTGGATACTTTACCACTGCAAACAAAATTAAAAACTAGATAGTCTACACAGACTGGCGATGGGAGGGGGCACCTTGGTTCTTTTCCCCCCCCATTCAATTCGTAACGGTTTAAAGTAATATTTCGGAATCATTTGCGCTGTTTTGCTTATTATACTAAATAGTTGAAGGTAATCGAGTTTTTGCCGAAGGCGTCAGTAGAGCTCATTTAGATCAATTTTTATGGGAAAGATCCATAGAACGTTGGCGGATAGTTGGACTAAATAATAGCTACCAGTTGGGGTGGCGCTTCACCTTCTTCATAGCGATCATCTTCATTCTGGGAAGCTTTTGTAGAACTTTGGCAGGTGGTTGTACTAAGTTGTAGCTCGTAGTTGTACTTGTGTGTGTGTTTGCATATATGTATGTGTATGAAGGGCGTTTTGACCTTTTTCATATTGATCATCTTCAGTCCACATCTATTGTCGCTCCATTTTTACTTCGATTTTCGAATAATTTCGTAACTCCGAACTGGAAAAGAGTTGAACGCCCATTTGAGAAGTTTCGCATTTCGCATAAGCGATTTTTAAAAGTTTTGGAAAAACAGAGAAGCAGGGGAGGCGCGCACAAAGATGATGGAAATCGTTAAGGCAATAATTTGATTCAATGTATAGCAGTGTATGTGAATGTTACAGAGGGTCTAACAAAGTTAAAAAACTTATTTTCTTGGTGTGGGCAGAAACGAAAAACATAAAAACAAAAAAACAAAAAAACAAAAAAAAAAAAACGATTTAAAATATTCTGAGGTATCTTCACTTTATGTTTCTTGCTTTTTCGTTTCGTTCGTGTTATCTGAGAAGTGTGAGTTTAAAGGGTTCATTTCTTTTTCTGTAATGTTTCGCTTTGCTTTACTTATTATTGAACTAATCTTGGTTTTTATTAGGTTTTTTTTTTTTTTTTTTTTTATATTTCTCTTTTTGTTTTTGTTTTTTTTTTTTCTTGTTATTTATTATACCCTCTAAGATGGAGGTATACTAATTTTGTCGTCAACTTGAAAAGGAAAAGCCGATCTTTGTAATGTCGATTTCAATATAAGCCATTTAGAAAATGCTGTAAAAAAACAAAATGATCTCAATCTCTCTCCTTTTTTTTTGTTTTCGTTTCGTTTTTTTTTTTTTGATAAATAAACAAATTAGATTGAAAAAATTCCAAGTAGTTGAACACTTATAATTCACCCCATGGTTTGTGTTTACTATGATTCCCTAATAGTTTCTCTCTATATTAATTTATTTTTTTGTTTATAATTTAATAAAATGCCGCGTCGTCACACAAGAAAAATCTTGACAACTCAACATTTTCACATTTGAATTCAAACATTTCTTCATATTTCCATCATTTTCTCTCTACGCATAATATTGCTCTAGAGTAACTGTTACGTGGAATTGCAGTTTGTGCATGTCTTTCGGTCTTTGCACTTGACTTGAGTTAAGGACATTTGATCAGTGGTGATCCTTAATAAACTTTTCGTTTATCTGCCATCTTTCTCGCTGCTTTTAGTGCGCATTAAACTCAATTTTTGAAATGAACATAATGGAGATGGGGAGTGTTTACAACGCTGTTTTTGCCGTAAGAAAAAAGGAGTTATTCAAAATTAATAAATTTGTTCGCATGTACCGAAATCGGTACATTTGATTACAAAAACCACATTAACTCGTAAGCAGCCGAGCGCAGCGATCGCGTCCAAAGGATTATTTTTCACATTTTTACAATGCTTTACCTGATCTCTGTGAAAGCAAGTGTCAGACTCATTAAATTCTCATTAAATCTTCGGTAATATGCGTCAAAAACTTGTAGCCGAAAAGTCGTCAATGAAAACTCACAAGTTCTCGTACTATTTCTGCGCCTAGTTACGAAGTGTATATGTCGATGTTCAATCAATTGCTTACTTATCAATACTATTACGAAAAGAAGAGAAGATTGACTCGGTAGGCACCTGATGTCCGTGGATTTCGATTAACAAAAAAAAGAAAAAATTTAAAAATGATTAAAGCTCTTACCATTCCATGAGTAAAAAGCGGCCAGACGCCAGAGTAACAATTTGGAGGAAAAAGAAAACTAACACAAATGTTACGACATAACCTCAAAGGAAAATAATCAAGATTAAGTATATGGTCTATACCCGGTAATGAAGAGAAACTGTTTTTGTTTTTATTCACGATACTTCTTGATTTTATTTGAGAAGCAGATGCGACGGTGTGTGATAGTGATACCTGGTCCATATTGAACGTATGAAACACTTCACAATTTTGTTCAAATTTACGTCACATGAACTAATAAAATTAATTGTGTTAACTTGGCTTCATAGATTACATATAATGATGTTACAAAGACCATAACGAAACGAGCATATTCTTCCGGGTGATGGGGGCTATAATGAAAACAAATTTGTATTTTTTATTATTATATACATATAAATATATATATATTTATATATATTTTTTTCAATGGCGTTGAAAGGCATAAATTCGTTCAATTTATGTCTTAATTGAGCGCCTTTTTGCTGAAATTCAAAACTTACGAAATAACAAGACATTCCTTTTTATTGGGTATCGAGGTAGGTGTCTTTGTGAGTATGCCGGTTGAATAGCTTTAAGCTTAAGGTCCGTTTCACGATGCGTTTGTGTATGTCTCGGACGTAACGTCACATAATTTACATAAAGTTGGCCTTTTAATATTTCGTATCTCTCTAGTAACGACGTGTTGACTTGGGTACGGAATGATAGTACTGCTGCTATTCGTCAAAAAAAAGTCAGAGAGATGAACATGGCAGGAGTCTTTTAAGGTGGCGCACAAGAAATAAAAAAAAAAAACAAAAACATTCAAGAATCCGGTTTACACTGATGGCACAGTATGATCGCGCACACACACACATACACACATACATACATGCACTCATATACTTAAAAAAAAAAAAAAAAAAAAAAAATTTTTTTTTTTTTTTTTTTTTTTTTTTTTTTTTTTTTTTTTTTTTTTTTT
>CCAG010015966.1:0-10385 GCA_001077435.1 Glossina morsitans morsitans | reverse complement strand
ACTTTTCGCTTTCAATGCTTAAAGTAACTTTTTACGTAGAAGCGACAAAAGTTAATTTTAAAAATAAAAATAAATAAAAATAAGTAATAAAAATTAATAAAAAGAAAAAAATAAACAAAAAAAAAAAACAAAAAAAAAAAAAACAAAATGCAAATTTAATATTTAAAAAAACAAATACTTGCTCATTTTATTTCATTTGGTTGTACTTTTTAGGGCCTCTATGCTTAGCTAATGCGTAAATCATTTCGTATTCAGAGTATTCAAGTTCAATATATAAATAATTCAATCGAATACAAAAATATCAATTAAATTCGGGGTCTACCCGGAAGCTATTGCGCGTACCATGAAATGACCATGAAATTTTTACTGTTGTAGTTTTTTATTTTGCGAATATTTTAAATATTTTCATTCAGTTTGCTAGAACCAAACAGCAAAAGCACAAAACACATTTCGATATTTTTATATCCGTTTGTCCATTTCGTGCTCCGGTGTTCAACATAGAGGTCAGGAGATGCGGTTTCAAAACCTAAGCATACAACACGAACATAATCTCTTCTTAATTCATCGTTGATGATATCTTTGTTCGTAAATGACAGCCAAGTCTTAATACCACACATGGCTCACTTCGTATCACTTGGTCACTTTTGAAATTAGATCTTCTTCTCTTTAACTTGTAATCATTTAAAACTCGTTTGCTTAAATTCACATGGCTGTCCTGTGATCTAGTAGTTGAGATACCCGGCATCCAGTCGGGAGACCCAGGTTATGACCCTGGCCCAGTGATTCTTAATTAGTATTTGATTTATGTCGCAAGCGTTTTGCTTTCAAAATGTTGCTTATGGTTGTGGCATGTCCTACGCTTTTTTTGTTTTGGGTGCAGGCAGCGATTCCAAGCGTGTCTACATCTTCTTTTTTTTTTTTTTGAGTTCAATTTACGGGCCAGAAGTCCATATAGAGTCCGTAAGAGTTCTATATACTCTCATCCATTGAATTTATATTCGTAGATACTGACTTTAATTATTAACTCTATGGAGATGTATGCAACATCCACAAGGACTTGAGATAAAGCTAGCATTTGTTATACCAATAGACTCAGAGTCGCCCAGAGGAAAACAAGACAGGTAGGCGGACCGATGGACGAATAAGCTTAGATATCGATTCAGCACGTGATTCTGTATCGATCTTAGAGAGTGAAAGTGATTCAGATTGTCTGTCCATCTGATCGCTTATTTTTTTTTTTTTTTTGTGTTCAACCTATAGACCGCAATTTTTAAAATATTTCAATGAAATTCGGTACACTGGCGTGTTTTGGAACCAGGAGGAATGTTTTTGAAAATGGTTCGGGTTGAACCTAATTTGAAGCCTAATTTTATTTATTTATTTTTTTTGACCATCTAAGTATGCGGTTAATCATTTCCTTTGATGTTTCGTTCCATATAAAAGTGCAAGTGTAAAGATGCATAACAACTCTCTTAAAAAACGAAATGTAGGCGTGGTATTTTTTCCTCTCGCTTGCCGCATCGCTAAAAGTCGCAATTTTTCACTTTAAACCAGTAATGAAAAATTTTCTGAAAATATCGGCTCAAAATCGCAGGATGTTCTTTAAAAAATTGGTTTGAAAGGAAAGTATTGTTGTTAACGGTCATGGAATCAACAAATGTTCATTCGTAGAAAATTTATAGATTTGTAGATTCAAGCGAATCAGATAAGAGATGAAAGCGCCAGCGGTACATCAAGTGAGTGAGACATGGTTTCAAGAAAAATACATTTAGAGCTTCAAAAATTGTATTTGAAGAGAATTTTTATTTTATTTCCAATCTGGGAGATGTTTGTCCTTATGAAATTGATTTCAAGGCTTTTAAAATCCTATGAGTTTGGTTAGCTCGCGTTGAAAAACCTTTCCATTAGCATTGCCTTTGGTACTTTTCGAATTCATTCAGTATCCTTAAAGTATTTGCAATACTTTTTAATTATTTAAAACTTTCCCACACGTATAATCATCCTTTCGTATTATTATACCCTACACCATTTGCGGTTCAAAAATTGCCCCAGGCGGTCCAAAGTTTTCATACTAACTTAGAATATCGAAATACTACTACTAAGTCACTTTTGCCGACAAACTTTGAAAATTACAATTTTTTCCCATATAACGACTTTTTAGGATAGCCCGTTGTATGGGCAGTCGGGTCGAAAAAGTGGAACGATGCAAATCATTTTCAATAGCGGTCGTCCTTGGGTCAAAGCATGTCATTGTACCAAATTTCATCAAAATATCTCGAAGGTTGTGACCTGTAGCTTGAACATTAAGTTACATGGACAGACGTCAGACGGACAAATGGACGAACAAGCTTACATTAATTCAGATTATGATTCTGAATCGATCTGCACATTAAAAGGTGGGTCTATCTTAAGCCCTTCTGCGTCTTGCACACGGTCGCACTGAGTCTCTACCGCAAGAGATGTAGCATATAATAACAAAGATTTTGTATGACGAAAATTTTGTGGTTAATGAAATGATAAAACGTTAATCTTGACAGTGACTTCTTTTCTATGACATGGCACTCAGGCCATGTCCAATATATTTACGGGTGTGTTGGTGCTCAGGAAGAAAAAGTGCAGAAAAGCAGTTAGGTTTGTGAACGTTCGACTGAACAATGTCTCGATCAAGTAGGGTATGAAAAACCACTGTTTGAAAGTTGTTTCAACGGCGGGCAGTACGGTTAAAAAACAACGAGTCACGGCAGTATGTTGTGCGGTATACAGGTAACTTCAACGTGATTGGATAAGAAGGCAAAGCTTTTAATCGAAAGCTCATCCGTTACGATCGAACACATTGCAGTAACCGTTTCTTTTTTTCTTTTATTAGTTACGTCAAAAGTACGACGACTAAGTATACGTACTGATATATACGATGCCAGGTGTTTAAACAGAAGCAGTGACATTTTGCAATTCCGTGGGCTACGTTCATTCGATTTTCGATTGTTTTTCTCTTTGCGAAGTCGGTACACATGCGCCTAACATATGTTGCAATTATTAGCCATTTTTACTATATACAAAGGTTAGACCTGTTTTGGCGTCCATGGTGATTTTTTGTTATAAAAAAAAAAATGGATCAAAGAATCTATTTTAAAAATATTGTGTGCGTCAACGTATTTAAAATATTGACTGGGTCTACTTTGAGCGAAATAAAAAAAGAAGCAATGCTCACAAGTGTTTAGTGACGATGCACGTCCTGGATGACCCACCACGTTAATAACCGATCAAAACATTGAAGCTGTGAAGAAAATTGTTATGAAGAATCGCCGAATCACTATTAACGAGTGCTGGGTGTATCGGTTGGCTGTCGCATGAGCATTGCTCAGGAGCTGTTGAATGGCGTTATCGACGGCTTAAATTTTCTTGAAAGATTCGCAACTGGTTATGGCGTCGAACCCAAATTCGGTCGATTGCGAAAGTTTTGCTCACTGTTTTCTTGGAATAGCGTGATGCGTGGTGAGTTTTTGCTTGAACGTCGGACGCTTAATAAGGAATATTACCTTGAAGTTATGCGCCGTTTACATGAAGCAATTACAGCAGGTTTGACCAAAAACAACAGCGTCATCATCATTCAGCCACCGTATTCACCGTACTTGGTCCACTATGACTTTTCCCCCATTCCAAAACTGAAAAGACAAAGTTTTGCCACGAATAAGGAGATAAAGACCGCGTCGCTGATATTTGAGGGCAATTATTTCGAAGGGGACTAAATGGGTAATGATGAAAAAGTCACGTTTTGTTGATCATATCTAGAATCTCCTCTTCAGTGAGTGTTCTTTTGTGAATTCAATTTCTTACTAATGTGACCCCCGAAGTCGTAATATTAACTCCGTCAGTGTAATTGTATTGCAAGCAGTGGGATTTACTTTGAAGCCGACAAAATTTAATTTTGACGAAGAAAATGTGTTTTCTTTGTTTATGTAACCATTCCAGCTACTTCTGTGCAACCTGATGCTGTTGACCTTTTTGCTTTAAATTTCCCTTAAGAAGATTGTGTTCATCAATAAATTAGAAATTCTTAAGTGTGGCAAAGGCAAAGGAATGCGACATAAACTATGGACTTCATTTCTCAGAAATTATCTGAACATATTTTGGAAATTTTCAACAAAATATGAACATTTTAATCAATTGCGGAGCATTTATTTATTAGATGCGTTGTATCACATTTAACCCCTTGTGTCACTGCCTTTTTGATAAAACCAAAACGTTTTCAATTGTCGTACACAAAGCAACAACTTTTCAATATATTTCCCACAAAAAAATCAACTCATTATTTACCAATAGAACGGTCAACTTTTATTGATATATAATTTTCATACCCATCAAGAACGGATGCGGGGTATATTAGTTTGCTTAAAACGTTTGCTACGTCCAGAAGGATGCTACTCGACACTCGATAAACTGCATATATTCTTGATCAGCATCAAACTCCGAATCGATTTAAGCATGTCCGTCTGTTCATCTGTCCGCCTCAATTTACATTACATATTGAAAAGTTTGAGAAGATCGACCTTTGTTTGGATGATGTTCTTGGCTTCAATTCAAATTGGAGTCGGTGTACGGGCAAACTCTACATCGAATTTGCATTTTGCAACACATTACATATGATATCACAAATATTCCGTTGTACATGTAACGAACTAGAAGCCCAATTGGATACGAATATAAACGTCCATCAAACCATCAATCCAAAATGCGATGCTGTCATATTTTTGTACCCGTCACCGAGCGATGGGTGGTATATTCATTTTGTCAAAACGTTTGCAACGCCCACAAGGAAGCTTCAGATATCCTAAGGCATCAAAATCTGAATCGTTTTAGGCATGTCCGTCTGTGCGTCTGTCCACCTCTTGCAAGCAATTTCCTGACCGTAAAAACGAATCTTTCGAATTTCTTGCACGCAAATCTATATTGAACACGTTCTATCGTTACATCGTAAACTGAGTACACCTCTGTTTTTCAAAAGTAATAAGAAATTGGGGTTTTTTCACATTACTCATAAACCCCAGCAGATTAATCTCACAAAACTTTAAACATATATTCTACGAGCGGTGCTGTAGTACCAGTCCAAATTTGGAAAAAATTGACCAAGCCTATCTATCATCCAATATTATAGCATATGAAAATTTAATTTTCTTCAATACTTTAATAACGCGCAGAAACAAGCTTCAACAACCCCGTGAAATATATAAATTCTTGGGCAGTTTCAAATTTGAAATGCACCTAAGCATCTCAGTCTGCCCAAATATATAGCATTTGTGGCAAATATTCTCCCCTTCGCAAAAATGAAGCTATCGCCTACAAATTTGCAAAAGAGTTTGGAAGTGACCTAAACTTTCCAAGGACACGGCCAAAACTTTTATTTTGAAAATAGGAAAAATCTTCCACTCGATATTATAGAACATAAAAATTGAGTTCTCTTACTTTCTCTTGTCTTTCTTCGTGCGATAAAAGTGAGGGGTATAAAAGATTCGTTCACGAGCGAATACAATTATCTGACTTGTTTCTCCAATATCTTTGTAATGCGCAGAAGCAAGCTTCGAAACCTGCTAAGATATATAAATCCTTGACCAGTTTCAAATGCGGAATGCACTTAAGCATGTCCCCCTCCTGAGCTGCCCATCTATCCGTCTAACCAACTTTATAGTATGTGTGGAGATGTAAAGTTGGTCTCATTCGCAAAAATGAAGATATCGCCTACAAAATTTTTTTTAAATTTACTTTATTTACAATCCCTCCAGGAAGGAAGGATAATGAGTACATTTTAGAACGTAATTATCAATAATTGTCGAACAATATTTTTAAAATTAATTTCTATCCTAAATTTATGTTAGTTATTAATAAACATTTATACAACTATTTTCAGATATTGACAAGTGTACATATATACATATAGTTTCCTTCAACTATTTTCGAAATTGTAACTCTCTGATTGCTCTTAAGTGTTCGAATTCCGTTGGTATCGTCTAGGAGCGTTATAGCCAATAAATTGCACTTAACTTCTTTAAGTAATTTTTACTGAATCTCCGAAGTTCATACTTTGACCGTTTCATTACATCAGTCATCATGAATAGCTTCGTTGGATACAAATCATTGTTCATTGGCGATTGACCTCAATGTTTTGACTTAATATCGTTCTAAGATTTCAATATCAGAATTACTAACTGTTCCCCATAGTTGCATGCTCCATATTGCATTATTTTGCACATGATTAGTTAGTTTGGATTTGGCATAAAATAACCGACGAAGGCGTCAGTTTCACATATATATAACTGTTTCCTTTTATCTTTGTTCTATGTTAAGTCTACAATCTATGTAGAGTCGTAAGCATCTTAACGTAATCATTTTGTAGAACGTAGCAATTGTTAAGAGATGCATTTCGACAATTTCCTCGACATAGGGTAAATGTTATATGTGTCGATTTTTTCCTGTTCACTTTAATTTCTCATTTTTCTGACCAGTTTTCCGCTTCGATGAAGTTCTTGTTGGGGTTGAATTGAGACATTGCCGGGAAATGTGCTAGCAGCTAGTATCACAGTGTCATCTGCGTGCGTTGCGTCAGCCATACACCAGCTTGAATGTTATAAATTTCTGAAAAGTCCCTTCCCAGCCGTTAGTATCGCAATGTCGTCTGCGTAGGTTGCGACAGGCATGTCAGACATGAAGATTGTGTGCAAGATTAGTCCCAAAATGCTACCTTGAGATACACCAGCTTGAATGTTATAAATTTCTGAAAAGTCCCTTCATTTACTTTTACGTCGTATTGTCGTCCAGATACGATTCCTAAGATCCGATTTTAGAATTAGGTAAAAATCTGTTGGAAGTAGTTGAGTTGAAAAGTTTATAATACAATCCTGGTGGCCCAGACTTTATCAAATTACGTTATTAGAATGGACATCACACTCACAAGCTTATTGGTCAGTTGCATTTGATCCCGTATCAAGTTCTCAATCTTTTCTAATCGATTGCTAATTACGTCCCACTATGTCTTTCGTGGAATAAAAAGAACGTGAAATAATATTATTTTGATTTTGATTCAAATTTGGTCTAACGTTTTGGTTAAAAATAAGGATAGCGTTCGTTATTAAAAATAACTTGGTTTTTTTGATCTCGTTTATATAGATTATTACTTTTGAGTTCATCTCTTTTCTACCAATCGTTTATATGCAATGCATCATAGTTCTTGATGCAGTCAGTTGTTAAGTGTCCACACATCCACTTTTAACGTTTTTTACTTATCTGCGGCATGATCAAACTCTTGACATGGACGATCTTGCCCAAGATCATTTATTTATCTTGGAGGCTCAACACTTACCAAGGCATTATTCAGACTTTTAGTATGATATATACTTTTGTTGTTTGTATCAGGCACTAGGCACCGATAGTTCTACTTTTGTGTCCATCACCTTCAATGGCATCTTGAGTGGTGAAGATTTTTGATAACAACTCTATGCGAACGTTCGTGTTTACGTTGGTAGGTTCGAAATTTCTATTTTTTTTTTTTTGCCCTTTAATTAGGTAGCTATTACTTTGTATGGTTGAGAATTGTCTACCATTAATCTGGTGTGTCCATCTTTTAGTGATGTATAACTAAATTTAGACGGGAATTATTTTAGAAAGCGATTTGATTACACCGTTAATATCAGCAATGTTTCGAATAAATTTAGGAGGAGGTTTCGGTGCATTGTTATTGCTATTATTAGGCTGTTCGTCCTCAGTCTCCGCTTCATCATTATCGAGACTAGCAAAACGATCACCGTATTGAGGGGCTGAAGTCGAAAGGCTTGTAACTGTTGCTTTGCTATTGTTAGCCTGTCTTTGTTTCGATGCTCAAGCGTTGTTGTTGTTTGTACTTGGAATGCAACGATCGATGCTTGCATTCTTGGATGCGCTATTCTCGTTGCTATTATTCTTTAGTGCAGTTGTCAAAATATTGTCTTTTGTTTTTAATCATTTTTGGTCGTGCAATTTGCCGAAGTTTTTTAAACATAGGCGAAGCAATCACTTGCCAACTTATGCTGTTATCATCATCATCACTCTATCATTGCTCTCATCCATGACGAAGACAGCGTTAATTGCGCGGTCAGCAGCGAACATCGCTTATATGTGAAGTTTTTACAGTTAAGAATTTCTTCTTTTTGTTATTATAAATTGACGCTAGCGAAAGAGAGGTCAACATGTGCACCCGCAAGACGCGTGAGCTGATTGAAAACAGCCTATAAATTTGCAAAGGAACTCGAAAATGACCTAAATCGGTCAAAGAACACGCCTACAACGCTCACACGATTATGCAAAAAAAAAAAACTGAGTACACCGTTGCTTTTTGAGGTTTTTTGCATGTTGCTCGTAAACTGTAATCGATACGCGATAAAAATTTCCACCTTCATCCTAAAGAACAGAAAAAATCGGCCACACCCACCCAATATTTTAAAGTAAGAGAATCCAATTTTTTCCTTTTTTAAAATAACATTGATGGGTTTAGAAATTCCTTCCCGACCGAATACAGTTTTCTTACCTGCTTTTTCCTGTTTTGTTTTTGTATCCTACACCACTTGTGGCCCAGAGAGTATAAAGTTTGTGATAGACTCATCTTTTATTACACAGACCTATTAAGAATAATTTCTTGAATCGATTTAAGTTTGTCTGTCCGTCTGTCTGTGCACTGTTGTATTCAGTCTACGAAGTTTTGACAACAATCTGGTACATAGGCATGTTTTCAATGAACGACGGGCCCTGTTAAAGATGATTTGAATCCACTTTTACAACCACTTTGGATCCACTTTTACAACCACTTGCCATATAATGCAATTTTTTTTGGTGGCCTTTACATAAGTGCAATTTTTACTACTTTGCAATGAAAATAGTAGAAATGATAACAAGCTTTTTGCCAAAAAAAAAAAAAAATTAAATTTTTGCTAAATTCAAATCATGTCAGTTTACGTTCTCGGCTCTCTCTTACGTCAAGGCTCCCGTTTATGTCGTTTTGGTGTTTTATTATGGAAATAAATGAAGAATCGCATTAGGGGAACTGATCTAAGGTATTCAACGGTTGGTCTTGCCCCATTATAACATTCTTATTTGTCTATATACACATGAGCTGGTGTGAGCTGAGGTTCATTGCCTTACCTCATTTCATCCATTCAATCCATACCTCATTTCATCCATTCAATCCATATTCATATACAATGCCATTCAATATTGACAGTTATTTCTCTTATTGAACTTCAGTATATTTTGAAATGTTTACTATTTACCTGTCACGGTAAGCATTAAAGTTTCGCATTGCAGTGAACATAGTTTACTTATTTGTCGGCCACGAGTACAAAGTATATCTGTTTATAAATATATTAACCTATTTATTATTTGGGTGAATTGCAAGCAGTTGATGAACTTTTTTGCCAGTTTCTGTTTCATTGTTGTTGGGTGAATTTTAGGTATGTGCTCGTAAGAAATATTAGAAATCGATGTCCATTAGTATTGAAAAGAGTTGGATTTGTTTGTTAATTTCAAAAACGCAATTGACCGACGGCAGATGAAATAGATATGTTTAAGTTTTTCACATTACAACATAACTACGATAACAATAAAGGAAAAAAAAAAAAATAATAAATAAATAAACAGAAAAAGTTGCTTGGAAAAAAAAGAAATGGAACAAAAACAAATTAAAATCAATTGGATTGAGGGAAATTTTTGAAATTGAAATAAAAACAATTTCCATTAAATGGGTGTAAAGACCAGACAACGTTGTTTGGACATTACAACACAACGCGGTTTGTATATCAGCACGGGCTTATGTGTGTGTGTGTTTGCCAGCATATTTCTTCCTCTCTCTCTCTTTCTCTATGTGTGTGTTTTTGTGTGCGTCTGTGTGTTTATGTCCGATGTACTTATAAAGGAATTCTATTTTTACATTTTAAACAATGGAATTGAATTCGCTGAAAGCACGAATTTCAAGGGAATCACGCGTGATCTATTCAAGGATCCAATTTCAATTTTAAGCATGGCCAGTTAACCAGCCAGCCCAACACTCATTTATTGGGCAACGAAAACTTTACTTTTGGGTCGTTGTTTTTTCATTTTTTATATTCTATTTTTTATTTTCTCATTTTCCTTCTTTAATGCTTATTTTATGCTAAAGCTTGATGAAGCGAAAACAATCGACCAGCCACTGTGATTAACATCATCGAATGCAACAAATAAGTAACGATCAATAAATATGTATATGCGTGTATATGTATATACACGTATACCGATTGAACTGAGGATTGATGAAACGCCGGCAAATACCAAAAGGAGGAAAAATCAAAAAAAAAAAAAAAAAAAAAAACAAAAAAAAAAATTAAATTCGT
>CCAG010015965.1:0-50295 GCA_001077435.1 Glossina morsitans morsitans | reverse complement strand
GTCCATGTCAAGAGTTTGATCATGCCGCAGATAAGTAAAAAACGTTAAAAGTGGATGTGTGGACACTTAACAACTGACTGCATCAAGAACTATGATGCATTGCATATAAACGATTGGTAGAAAAGAGATGAACTCAAAAGTAATAATCTATATAAACGAGATCAAAAAAAAAAAAAAAAAAAAAAACAAGAATGAAGATTTAATTCGTTGGAAGAATGAAAATACGACAACAACAACCAGAAATTTTGTGTGTTTGAAAAAAAAAGGTAAAATTTTTGAAAAAACAATAACAACAACAACAACAGTAATAATAATAAATACACATAAATAGCAAGAGCAGTAAACCTAAAACCGAAAAAATTACCACAGACACAAAAATATCTTTAAATAAAATCAGATCAACCGGTAGAATAAGCATCACATCACATCACATACATATACACATACATGTATATATACATTCATGCATATATACATACATACATACATACATACATACATACAAACATCTATGAATACATACATACATACATACATATATACATACATACATGAATGCATGCATACAAACATCCATAAGTACATGCTTGCATATGCCATAGCTACGACTGCATACTTTCGAACACATAATCAGGGCGAATATTATATATGTATATACCAACGTACGTACATATGTATCTCGCTCTGTCTGTTAACTCTTCATTCATAACCGTTGAATAATTCCAAGAATTTTACAAAATTCTTTAACAATTTGAAATAAAAGCTGTTTTTTTGTTTGTGGGCATCTCTTGTGTGCTTGTGCGTACCTATGTGTGCATGCATGTATTATGTATGTGTATATGTGTATATGTGTATATGTATGTGTGTGTGTGTGATATGTATGTTGTTACTTAACAAACCACTAATAAACCAGGCAACCGACCAAACAACCAGCTTGTTTAATACTTTGTCTGTCTGTCCGTCTGTCTGTTTGTCTGTCTGTAGATTTGAATGGAGCCTCATCATCGTGCCACACAAACAAAAACTGTTCTGGACTCCTATAAGAGAAGCTACCAAAAAAAAAAAAAAAAAAAAAAAAAAAAGAAAAGGAAAAATAAAATTAACGAAAATGTACATATCGTTATGTCTCTGTATATGAGAATCCCTGTGTGTGTGTGTTTCGTGTGTTTGTGTTTTCAGTTATATTGTCATGAATGTGTGTATATAGATAAACGACCGCACGTACATTCAAATGCAATTTTATGCGCCACACAAACTTCTTTGAAGTCCTGCGCTGTCTGGCCTAACTGGGACTTGTCTTTCTCGGTGTAATGTTTTCTCTTTTGCCTTCTCTCTGCCCTTGTCATCTTCTGAAATAAAAACAACAACAACAACAACCACAACAATAACAACAGCAACATCAGCAAATAAAATGAAATCTAAATTGCACAACATGAACTGGTCGTTTTGGTCCTACGGTCTCCTCTTCGCTTGAATCTCAACAGTGGAATGTTTGTCAGTCCACACGAGCATTCACACGTAAACACGTACAGACACACAGATAGTTTTACATTGTATGCGCGCATGTGTGCAAACATGAAAATAAAAGTGTCTAAAACAGAGAATTAAGTGAAAGAAGAAGAGTTGAAATGAAAAAAGACAACAACAACAGCGTTAGCAGCAATAACATTAATAGAATTATAAGAAAAGAATGTCGAGTACTTGTAGTATTTACAAAAATTGAGGAGGAGGCGGTTAGTTGGTTAGTTGCTTGACTCTGGCTCGGTGATGGTAGGTAGTGCATACTTCAGCATAATAAATGCATACGTTGTACTTGCTGCTGTTTTCGTTATCGTAATTTTTGACAGCAGAGTTGCCTAAGTTTTATATAAATTGTTTTACTAACACTTACAATATTTATAGTTTATTAAGAAATTTTATTGGCAAACTGATGGATGGCAGTAAAATTTTTTTCCCTTTTTTTTTTTGGAAAGCAGTTAATTAATTAATAAGTAAGATATAAGATAGCTATGTAAGCTCCTTATTAAAAGGGCTTCCAAGTTTGCATTGACATATCGATAATATTCCTCTAAGACGTAGCGAAGACATTCAACTTGTCCCGCAAACACTAGCTAGCCACTGTCACGACCTAGCAACAACGAACGAAAGATCCGGCCTTTAGTTGTGCTTAGCAAATATGTCACTTAAGGCTGAGACGCTGGGAGTAATTTTACAGAAATAATACAAAAAAAAAAAAGGAAATGATATAAAAATCATGGAAGAATCTATAGATCTGGTTTCGCTCCACTAGAAGCAGAGACTTCAATATTCAGGACCATCGTTATACCACACCCTGCTGAAAATGACCGCACACTTTTCGATTTTTATACTTCAGACGCCTTGTCGCACAAGTAAAAATTAATATTAATTTTGTGAGGACGTATGCGACACCCAGAGGGGCGTAAGATAGACTCATATTTTGCTATACCTGAATCGCCCTAAACCTGTTTGCCTGTCCGGCCGTTTGTCCATATAATGTCCGTCCATCTAAGTTTGTGTTCAACCTACAGATCGCAATTTTCGAGATAGTTCGATAAAATTTGGTACACTGACTTGCATTGACCCAACACACCGGAAATGCTTCGGATCGGTTCATTTTTCCGACTATTCCCCATATAATGGCTTATTTTGCAAAGTGCTTATATGAAAAAAAAAATGGGATTTTCGAAAATTTTTGACAAAACTCGCTGTCTAATATTATTTCGACATTTTAAATCACTATAAACAATTTGGTTCGGCTGGGGCAAGTTTTTAAAGACCTTCTCATATAACCGTCTCTACGAAAATTCAATTTTTATATGGTAAAAAGGTTTAGCTTTCAATATTTCACACTGAAAATTGGTTGATAATAGTGAATTGATCAAAAATTCAACCTTACCGAATTTGGACCACGTAAGTCTATTTTTTCGATACCAGTGCATGAAACGATTGTCAGGATATGTAAACCCTTATATGCCAAAAATGTCTAACTGTTAATGTTTTATGAGGAAAATTTGTTCATAATAGTAATTTGACGAAAAATTTGAAGTTGACCAAATTTGAACCATATTGGTCTATTTCTTGGACCCCACTCCATATAAGATTTCTTATGAATAGTAAACCCTTCGGAAAAGATTTAATTTTTTATATTTTTTGATGAAAATTGGTCCGTAGTAGCAACTTAATAAAAAAATTAACGACAGGGAATTTGGTTCACATAGGCGACCCTAACAGGGTAGAGGTTATCATGAAAAACAATCCGTTACATGGAGTTGAGAAAATCTACTTTCTAGTTTTTATGATGAAAACGGGGAAAAAAAAAATAAAAGCCAGTCACTTATGTGCGAAGTCATAACTTTGTTCGCACTAATAGAAAGCAAAATTGCAAAATTTTGCAGTCCACCGCTGAATGCTTTGTGACGCCTTTATGCCCGTGCTGTTTATCTTCCATACGACCTGTGGTACCAGACTATATTAAATTTGTACGGATATATGCAACATCCAGCCGAACTTGAGACAAACCTACTTTTTATTACACCGATCGATTCGGAATCACTTGAACCGGTGTAAACATGTCTGTCCCTCTGTCTGCTTTGTTTGTTTGTGTTCTGTCTTCGGGTCACAATTTTTGAGATATTTTGATTAGATTTTATACATTGTCGTGGTATTGGCCAAAGGACGAATGGTATTGAAAATCTTTTGAATGGAACTACTTTTAGGACCACTTCACCTATAAAGACCCATTTTGAAAACTCGTTACAACGGTACCTGTATGGTGGTGGAGGGTATTTAAAGGTAGGCCGTGTCTCACTCTAGTATTTTTGTTTGTCTAAAACATACAATAAATAAGAAGATTATGGCCAACAAGTAAAAGATCTCAGGTAAAGAAAGCAACTTCGACAGAGATAGTGAGCCAACGATTTCTCTATTACATCCGGATTATATAAAAGATATGAATTGATTTCATTCCAATGGGGAATTCAAAAGTATTGCATAGCATGCAAGACTGCGAGCGAAACAAAAGAGGGCACACTTTCAAGGGCAAACTTTGATCTTTAGATTAAAATAAGTATACGACATCATATAGTTTGAATGGAAATTACCTATGTCATGTGTTGGTCTTGGACTTGTATCAATACATCGATACAAGTGACACTAGAAGAGAATATTAATACTACGTAGATTCTGTGTAAATCCATTGCAAACGAGTTCTTCTTTCACTATTAATGTGATGTATTTCTTATTGTGAATAGGAGGTTGTCAAGTGTAGATATGGATCCCTAATGGCCGTTTACAACCACTTCCTAAGTCTTGTTTATAGACCCGCGGTTTGCATTTTATGAAGTATTATCATTTTTAATATCATGTATATATATATATATACATGCATATATAATATGTGTGTGCAGATAATCATTTGCGTACGTAATTAGGAAAAAAACTCGAAAGGCTCCCCTGATGACTGTTGCGTTTATATTTCGAATAGAATAAAATATCCTTCCCGTTGAATCTCACCATTAACGTTGTTTGCGAACAGTTTTTTAACTTTAACTTTCTCTAAAAGTTTACTAACAAAGACTGCTAACTAATCCACCTAAAGGACGATAAATAGATTGTTGCTCTTACGTTTATTGGAATAATTTGAGATTTTTTCCAGCAATCGGAGAAAGAGCATACTCTTAAACAAGGATTTATTACATTTACAAAATGGAAACAATATATATGTACATGTCTGTATATATACATATGCTTGCTTATCCAGAAAATATTATGAAAGCGGGGGAGTCGCAGTCCACATAAGACAAAAAGAATTCATTTTTCATTTGCCGGTAGATTGATTTGAGAGCAGATTTGTTAAATAATAAATAATAGATGATAATCTTCTTCTCCTTGTCCTTAACGTTAAACGCTTAAAACGGAATTGCTTAAATTCAAAC
Organism: Glossina morsitans morsitans; assembly: GCA_001077435.1. Lineage (NCBI taxonomy): Eukaryota > Metazoa > Arthropoda > Insecta > Diptera > Glossinidae > Glossina > Glossina morsitans. The sequence continues at coordinate 45,340 of CCAG010015965.1, read as the reverse complement.
AACTGTGACAGTTGTGGTAGTAGTGATAGTGATTAAGACGACCGGCATTCAGTCGCCGTACTCAGGCTCGATTCCTGGTACGGAAGACGATCAAATGTCATCGCTAATCATTGCATAGTGCATTTGCCAGATTCGGAGCATGTTCGGAGTGCTTCGTAAATTGTACATTATTCTCAAATGTCTCTTGGATATAGTGCTTTTTAAGAATGTAAAGTCCTTCTAATTTGCTTTGTACCCAAAAGAAGAAGGTAGAAGTAGGACTCATACTCAGAAGACGAGAACTGTTTAACATCATCAGAGTATATTAAGATATAGATTGACGTAGTTACAGAAGGGAGGCGTTTATTATTGTACAGGACAACAATACAACAGAGTATGTCCTAAGCAGTGGGATGAATTTGAAAATTGATTATTATGCGAATATTATCTGAAGTCAATTTTCGCAGTTGGAGTTTCATTCAATGCAATTATGTTGCTTTGTGATCACATATGGCACACTAAACAAGAAAATCATAAATTTTTACACTGGGATCAATGAGCGCTTCGAGAGAACATGGAACTGTGGTTATTCAATTTTTCGAAGCTGTAGGGGACTTGGGACTGGAGGCTTTTCAATTAGTATGCCACCTCCGTGCACGGAAATAAATCCTGCATGAGCCACACAAGACAGACTATCACATAAACAACATATTATTATACGATCAGTTGATGATTTACGACCAGTACATGGTGTAAGCAAGCAGTTCATGATTACTGCAAGCAAAAAAGGAAGCAAAGGAACAGCCTAAATGTATGCATCCAAATTTATACACTAAATAAATACAAAGCAAAGCTCGAAAATATAGCAAAGTGTATTTGAGTTCACGGGCAGAGCCTATTGCACCATCTGTAACGACCGCAAGACCGACTTGCGTTGACGGGAAAACGGGACTTTGTGTTTGATGGAACTGGAAGGATATGATAAAGTCTAGTGAAACGGTTTATGTCAAACGCTACCAACAACAACAAAGATTTCGTTACTGTCGACTACCGATTGCTAGAATTGACACTCGTTGAGCTGCGCTTTAGTTTATACGAATATCCGACACAATTCTCACTAGTTATGTACAATTGTTTTCAACAAATCACATGACACAGTCGTAGTGGTTAGTAATTTTAGAAATTATACCTTCTTCTTATTCTCTTTAACCCTATAATCATTTAAAAAGAAAGAAGAAGGAAGATTCACGTTATCATCCTGGTACGGTTATCCTTAATTTGTATTTTCACTATGTCGCAAAGGTTTTGCTTTCAAAATGTGCTTTTTGTTGCAGCATATTGTGATTTTTATACCCTACGCCACTTGCGGTACAAGGATATACTAAGTTAGTGCGGATGTATGCAACACAGGCCCGTCTCTTATTATACCGATCGATTCAAAAAGTCATTTTAAGTTAGTCTGTCCGTCTGTCCATGTTGTTTTTTATTCTGTTCAACCTATAGATCTATAGATCTAAGCTTGTATGTCCGTCTGACCTCTGTCTATGTATTCTTGTGTTTAAGCTATGGGTCGCTGTTTTTGAGATATTTTTATTTAAACCTGGCACACTGACGTCTTTTCACCCAAGTGTGAGTGCCCTACTTTCCGACCACTCCTCATATAACAATTGCAATTTTTCATATTTCTCGACAAAACCACCTAAGTAATAACATGTTGGCGTTCTAAATTGGTGTGAAAACTTTGGACCCGATGGGGTCGTTATAGAAACCCCGTCTCATATAACGGAAACTGAAGTTCATGTGAAGTTCAATGTTTTATAATGAAAATCAGATTATTATAGTAATTTAAGCTAAAAAAAAAATTAAGTACTCCCAATTTGGACCACTCGGCCTATTTGTGGAATCCCATGCTATATAAGGATTTTCACGAAAATTTTTGTTTTTTAGGGCAGAAAAGTCCAAGTGTTATTATGTTATGATATAAATTAACCCATAATAGTTATTTGATATACAAATTAGGTATGCTGAACGTGTGCCTTAATCCATGAACCTCTTGGGCACAAGTATTCTTACGAAAAATACGCCTTTATTTGCAAACGAGTGTAGTTTTTAATATACATTTCCGTAATAGTAACTTGATATAAAAACAGGAAATAATTTTGTGTTCAATGGCAAGAATAAGCATTGCGTTGGACAATGTGGCGTAGGGTATTTAATAGTCGGCATAGCTTGACTATTATGTTTTCACTTATTTTAAATTTGCGAATTTTCTTACAAAAATTATTTGGTTTTGCAAAGGGCTGGCCTTTGACGTTGGCTAACCAAGCATGTGAGTACATGGAATGGCTTGGAAGTAAAACCGCTCTCCTTATGTTTGTATCATGTTTTATGAAGTGTTGTGTGTTCTTGGAAGTTTCACAAGAAGGGAATGGATTTTTTTGTTTAAAATGTTCGAGTGAATCATTAAAAGACGATTCGCTTGCCGGCTCCGTCCTGGTCGCTGCAATCGCCATCCAATGAAACAAATTATTTTTGTTTTTGTTGTTTAACATTTAAAATACATTTATTTTGTTTTCATTATTCATTCATTTAACAAATTGTTTTTTTGTCAACTCCAACTTTCAGTACTATTTCGATTTCAGTGTGGTTTTTATAGTTTTTCTTATAGTTTTTTTTTTTTTTTTTTTTTTTTTTTTTTTTTTTCTTTGGTTTGTTCTGCTTATATAAATAAAAACAATTTGTTTTTCTTTTCCTTCTCTCCTAGTAACGTCTTCAACCATATTTCAATTAGTTTAGCATATATGCGAACCCAAAGCAGTTACACTAACATGTATGTAAACGCTAAGGTAAGTTATGCTATCATCAATTTATTGTTTTTCATTTTTATTTTTATTTTTAGTTTTATTTATTTATTTTTATTTTTGTTTTTTCTTTTGCTTTTGGAGTTGTTTTCTTAAGTGTGTTTTCACGGATTTATACAATTTAGTTTTTCTTTCTGTTTTTCTGTTTATTTGTTTGCATTATTGCTCTTAATTTTAAAATTTTTAAATATACACAAAATTTTTAATTTCTCATTTATTCATTTTGTTTTTATTTTTAAGCGTCTGCTTTGAAACTCTTTCAGCAACTGGATCAAATTCTTGAATTTGGAAGCATATTCAATTCACGGCAAATGATCGCAGTCACTGGAATTTGGGTTTTGAAAGAATTTTATTTTTTTGTATTAATTATTGTATTTAAAAAAAAAAAATAAAAAATAATGATAAAAAAACTAATGATGTTATGATTTATTAAAGCAAGAAAAGAAAAAATAAAAGAATTTTAACTTTAAAATAATTAAAAGCAGTTCAAGAGTGAGATCGTGAGAGTGAGTAGATATTAAGTGTTTTTCATTACACGTTCTTCATTGATTCCTGTTATAGTCTTTCTCTGTGTGTGTTTTTTTTTTTTTTGTATTGCATTATAAATTTTATTGTATGAGGTATTTTAGTTCAATTTCTTGTTTCTTCTTTTTTTCAAATTTTTTGTTTCTTTTTAAATTTATAATACCAGTGTAGAGTTTACTCGTTTCGATCGTCTACGATTGCAATAATGATAGATAGAGTCATGCAGAAGATTAGAATTGAAAATAAGTAAGAATATCATTATCATTGAAATTGACAATAAACCTTTTATGCCCTATTACACGCCTATTAGTATCGACTGGGCCGCATTTGAAGCATCTACTACATTGGTAGTAGTAGGAGACATACAATGAAAATCTTGACAAAGTATTATTTCATTTCATTTCATGCTTGTGCCGGAATTTTTCAAGAGAAAAGATTGGCCTCAGCTTTACTTAAAAATTTAAGATTCATTTTAAGGATATGGCTGATTATCTATCTGCTTTTAAAATTCTTTTATACCTAAAAAAATAAATCGTTGCTTATTATACCTAACCCCACTTAGGGGTACAAGGGTATATTAAGACTATGAGGTTATTTGCAATGCTCAAAAGAACTTGAGGTGGATCCACCTTTTATTATAACGATCGATTCAGAATCATTTTTTGAACACTTTTCTGATATACAGACGGACAGACGGACAGACGAGCATAGATCAATTCAGAAAGTGCTTCTAAATTTCATCAGTCAAAATATCTTAAAATATCTCAAGAAAACGAATCTGAATCGATCCAAGCTTGTCTGTCTGTCAAGTCAGTGGACCGAATTTCATTAAACTGTCTCAAAAATTGCGACCTATAAATTCAACACAAAAATACAACGTCGCAGACAGAGTGACGGACAAACTAAGATGGATTCAGAAAGTGATTCTGATATTCTTGTATTGAACTTACAGGTCGGAATTTTTGAAATATTTTGATGACATTCGATACACGGATGCCGACAGAAATATAACGTCTTATTGTGAAAAGTGGTTATGTGAATAATTATAGAGTAATGTAGGGTATTTATTGGTGTGCCGTGCATTATTATAGTGTTTTTTAATGTTTTAAACAGTTTTGATCCAATTCGTTTCATGTATTTTTGATTTTGTTGTTCTTTAAGCTTACGCCTGCATGTCAAAGGAGTTTTGCATAAATAGATAAATAAATTTTCTATTCACTTTTCTAAATTTTTTGTTCTTGAAGGTTTTTTCTGAAGGTTTCCATCGGAACTTCGGAACTTTGGTTCTACGGAATATTTTTTATAACACGTTTTAATTAATTATATCCTATAGATGGCAAGCTAAAGCTTTTGGCCTATTGTTAGCGTGCTTCTAAGCGGACGCCTATCATTCTTGTGTGGAGGTCTTAAATTCCTTAACAAAGTCTACATACCGCCTGCTTCAATTTCAACCTTCTTTTTTAGGCTTGAGAACTTATGTGCGAGTTTTTGCAATTTCTGATTCAATTTTCGTAACCATTGAAATGCCAGCAACAAACTACGTTCTTTGAAGCGTGTACCGACAAGAGTACACGCGGGATGGTAAAACATGTATATTTGCGCTCATAAACACATAAAAAAGATAATTATATAAAATAAGTTGAGAATTAGTTAATTTATCCACGTGTACCGAAAACGGTGCACATCGCGTGGAAATGGAATCTAATCATAAGCAGCGTGGGAGGGAACGTGCCCAAAAAATCCGTTTCAAAGGGAACAGTGAAGGTGCGAATTAATGAAATTCTTGATTATTTTCCTATTTTCAGTCAGTTCGGATTGATGACAATATTCTTACGTATATTTTCAATTTATCGTTAAGATATATTCAAATGCATTAACTCATATTCTTTTTCCTATCGGCTTTTAGGATGAAAAGTACGTGTTGATATTGTGGCTTAGAAAAAAAATTATAATTTTTATAATTTGTTTTTTACTTTTTTTTGTTTTTCAAAATACTTTTCAGAAAATTTATGCGATAAAGAGAGAGAGAGAGAGAGAGAGAGAAAAAGAAAAAGGAAGCAATAGTTTAAAATATTACTTTATGCTTTTTGTTCATAATAGAATCAGTCTTCATTATTTCCTTATAGTGTTTTGTGTGTTAGAGAGAAAGCAAATTATTCTATAAAAATATATTTAATAGAAATAAAAATGAATTAAAAGCAACCAAAGGTTTATTATGAAAGTGTTTTTTTTTTTTGGATGACTTTTATATAAATCAAAAAAAAAAAAACGGAAACGTTCTACTGCAACTTATTGTAACTGTACTAAAGGAAAAATTAAAAAAGAAGAAAAAAAGAAATGCCTACGCATATGTTATTAATATTTTCGAATGCATTGTTTTTTTTTTTTTGTTGTCTATTTTTTTTTTTCTTTCTATTAAAATTGACCGTTCACGTTTTTATATATGGGCATGTTGTAGGTATCCTTAACGTAAAGCAAGAAATATTGTTGTCTTATATTTTATTCTCATTTAATATTTTCAAGATTTTCCCCTTTTCTTCTGCTCTTACTTTAGATTAAGTATAAAACGCTTATAAAAGATATCGAAATCATATAAGGAATTATGCAAATGTATAGAAGATTGCTGGACCTTTGTAATGATAACCATTTTTTTTGTATAAGTGTTTATGTTTAAAAAAAGGGGGAACATTTTTTAACGCGTACTTGTGTGGTTTAAAAAAAAAAAAAATTATAGAGAAAAGTTTCCAAAAAAAAAAGTTTTATAATTACAAGTGCATATTTTCTCCATGCTTATGTGAATAAACTTCTGTACATAAATACATATACGCAAATATATATATATATGCATATATATATATATACATATGTATATATAGATTAATGGCTACTGAACAGTCATACACAAACGCCAAGCATTGCTAACATATCAGTCGCATAAAGTAATATATGTATGTTTGATGGGCTTAAGATTTTAAGGCAATTTAACATTGTCCATCTGTCCATCCGTAAATCCGTCAGTTCATCTATCCCTTGATCCATCCATCCATCCATCTATCCATCCATTCATCCATCCATCCGTGTGGCTGGTGTTATGGTTGGAATGCTTGCAGTCGAAAAAATTGTGACAGAACGTCATATAGGGGACAGCGACGATATGATTATTAACAAATGCGGGATGAAGTGAATATTGAATTGAAGTAAAGAATATTTACAAAGTTTTTTTTTTTTTTTTTTTTTTTTTTTTTTTTTTTTTTTTAAGACCGATCTTTAAACATCTTACACAACCTTGAGTAATGCAGTTTAACTAATACATTCGTTTTCGTGATAAAACGCCAAAAACTATTCCGTTTTTTCCTATATAAAGATGCACATTTCATGGGGGGCGCCGCACAATGCGAACTCCATAGTACAAATTTAACAAATGTTTGATACTTTTTTTTATCAAAGACCTTAGTATTAAAGTTACTAAAAATTCAATTTTGTTGCTTTTGTTGATCAAAAGCTCGCTTCTCATGAAGATCTTTTTATATGGAATGGGATGCAAAGAGTAAATCTTCGTGGGCCTAAACTTTGGCTTATTTGGTCCTTTGGCATAACCAAATGCTATTGGTTAGGAATTGTTGTTAAAAAACTTCAAAAATTGCAAACTTTATACCATATAAAGACTTTTCCACAATATGGCTTTGTATGGACAGCGGTCGCCAAAAAGGGTGCGATGCAGTCTCCAATTAGATCAAAATCTGTTAGTGCATGATATGCCACCCATTTCCGTTAAACACATACGTATACGGGTAACAATTGGAAAGACAGGCGGACAGATAGACAGACAAGTTTAAATCAGTTAAAAATCATATTGAATCGATCGTGATAATACAAGTTGGATCTGGTTAAGTCACTGCGGGTATTATACATATACATCAGCGTACACTTTATATACCCCGCACCATAAGTAAAGTATATAATTAACAGCTTTTCGTAGTTCATAATCTGGTGGGGTTTTTAAACCTTCCATCTTACACCTTCCACGTCTCTCTTTCGTGAGTACGTGAATAACAGCAGCGGGTGCAAAAATATGATTTTCTGGCACAAATTAGACGATTTCAAGATAACAGTGGACATCTTTTAATCCTATTGTACCGTGGCTGGTAGATAAAGGATGTAAAAAAGATGCGAAACTTTTGTAAGCATAATGGTTAGAGATTTTCTTTCACTTACAAAGGCATCTTATGACTTTTTTAAATTGATTCTTGTTAACTCTTGTCAGCAATTTTCTCCCAACATTTTTGACTAATTGCAATGAATATGTAAAATACAGTTTGAACATCGGGTCTAAGGTATAAATTACTGATGAAAATTATTCGCAATTGCTTCAATAATTCATTTTTCGACTTTCCACGTTTCGAAATGTCAAGTTATCAATAGGTAAATATAAATCGTTTTGGGACAAGCTTGGAGTTTTAAAAAAGTGTATATAAATCGTTACTGTTTGGATAAAAATGTCGACCAATCGATAGCATTTTTAGCATCAAAATTTTCGATGGCTACGTTTGTTATTAGATATATCATAAGACTTAAATTATTTTAAATTCGTTTTTCAATCTTAGGGCCGTTAAAGGCATATCTAGAAACGAATCTCATATTTTTTCAAATTCAAATTCGTACAGTTTGACAATTTCTGCAGCTTTGCGAGTTCCCTAACAGCACCACAAACGATCGGACGACATATTTTAATGTATGTGACTTAAAAGACTTACTCTGATCACGACGACTGGTAGACAGAGAGTGCGAGAGAGCGAGGGAGAGATAGAGAGAGAAAGAGAGTGAGAGAGAGAGTGAGAAAGACAGACATGAACATGGCGAGCGAGAGCGAGGGCGAGAGAGAGAGGTAGAGGCGAGATAGGGGGCTATATTGCAAACGAAGAAGTTTCACTTTTTTTCTTTAGAAAACTTTACGGGTTTGATCTTAACTGCTCTTAATGTTAATCCGGTAAAAATTCTGTTCAGAAGTCAATAAGGCCATATACCTAATTAATCTTCAATCAGTTATTTCAAATCCAAAGTTATTCGTATTTAAAAATTAGTTCAGTTGGATGGCGTAAGAGAAAGTCTGAGCATGGCTGTGCTTTTTTGGTTTACCTTTACATATATAACAAAACGTAACAATATCTGAGCCCTAAATATTGTCACGTTTTATATAAGTTCTCTTAATATGCTTACAACCATCGATTATATACTTTACTTATATATGGATTTATGGAAACTTGTGAGTAAAAACTTTTTTGTTTTTTTTATTCTTGTTTTTAAATAATGCTTTTGTGTATTTGTACAAATACTTTGTTGTTTTCATTAGAAAAGTTTTGATTTTTCGTTATTTGTTACCTGTTGTTGTGACACATATACATACACGCAGTTATATTCGTTCGGTCTTTCGCGTTTTTCATTGCATCTTTGTGGGGGCGTATGTGTGTATTTGTTCATTTATTTGTTTACGTAACGATTAGTTCGTGTATGTATATGTGTGTGCGTGTGCGTGTGCGTGTGCTTATATGTGCTTCTCTTTATTACGCAAAGTATTGTAGATCTGTTTAGTTGGGTATGTTTTGCTCAAATATATGATTTTTTGCTTTTGTTTATATATCAACAACTTTTTCTAGTTATATAATGCTTTTTGATAAATGGATAGGGACGTTTGGATTTGAGGATTTTATAAAAAAATATTCTTACATATATATATATATATATATATATATATATATATATATACGTATATGTATATATATATAAAAATGTACACTAATAGAAATGAACATATTTACATAAGAAGTTTTAATATATTAGAAATTAATTTCTTTTTTTTTTTTTTAACTTTTTTGTTTATATTAAATTTTATTATTAAAAAAATTGTTTTTTTTCTTCAACCCAATTGCTTGTTTAATTATTTTTAGGATATTTTTTTTTTTAAAACTAATGAAATCATTTATTTATGTATATTATTATTTGGCACTCACAAAGAATTCACAAGTGTTTTTATTTGCATTTGCAAATAATTCTTTTTTTTTTCTTCTCTTCTTAACTTATGTACATAATAAAAATAAAAGTTTTTAAATAAAAAAATTTTTTAAAAGTAAAATATATATATATAATTATATATATATGTTATATAAAATAATTAGCAAATTATATTGTTAAAACAACCGTTTAACTCATTGTTAGTGATTCGTCTCAACTGATGTCTATATACACTGGGGCCACCGTCGTTTGGTCGGCTACGATCGATTATTTATGTATATCTGGTATTAGGAAGATGTAGTTTTACATATATACATATATGTATTTATATATGTATATTTATATTATATATATATATATATATATACATATATACATAAATGTATTTATATATGTATATTTATATATATATATATATATAAATTAAGTTGTTGTTGTTGTTGTTGTTGTTTTTGTTTTTGTTGTCATACATTACAGTAACTTTAAGTTTATGAAATTACAATTATTTGATCTTTACACCGAGAGATACGTTTTTCATTCTGATTTTTATTTACTTGTTATTGTATTTTTTTGTTTTTAGTTTTAGTTTATAGGAATTCTTGTTCTTGTTGTTGTTATCGTTCTTGAAAAAATTATGTTAATTAATAAAATTTTTTTATGCAATTGTAGAGAGCGTTGAAAGTTGTATTTTCTTGACGGATGGCGAAGTTGCAGGCGAAGGTGTCGGTACAAATAAACTGGATGAGGCTGTTTCTGTAGTTAGACTACGTTCTTCATAGACACGTTCCTAAAAAACAATTAAATGAAAAAAAAATAAATAAACATTTAGTTTTATTTAAAGAATATCTCTGAGATATTTTGATAAAATTTAGTACATTGACGTGTTTTGATTGAACGATGGACGCTGTTGAAAATGGTCTGGATCTGCCCACTTTTTCGACCTTATTTTGAAAAGTGGTTGCGGGAATTTTTTTTTTTTTGCAAAATTTTTCAACAACATTCGCTATATATGTATACGCTTCGAAAAAAATGTGATACACTTCGAAAGGTGTGAAAAATTTGGTTCGGCTAGGCTTTTTTTGAACCCCGTTTCATATAACCGGTCTTACGAAAGTTGAATCTTAAAAGGAAATAAAAAGAGCTAACTTTCAATATTTCATGGTGAAAATTGGTTTTTAATAGCAAATTGACGAAGAAGTCAAAGTTACTAAATTTGAACCACGTAGGCCTATTTAGCTATTTCGGACCACGTTTAGGGCATCCTCTAATATGCGGGCTTCCGTGAATAGTATGCATCGGCCTCAAAATAATATGTACTAAGTAAAGTGATGTAGGGTATCTAATGGTCGGCCTGGCCCGACAATAATGTTCTTGTTTTTGATTTGATATTTGCTTATAATTCGAGTAATTTTAATTGTAAATGGACAAAGCTTCGTTTCTTACAGACAAAATTTGAAAGGATTTTGAATAGAAAAAATCAGCAACACTTTTCATATATTTCCGTGAGTCCTCCCTATTTCATAATTTGCGTGGACACTAGCAATTAAACGCACAAGTATTACTTGGCGCAAGTATGGATAGACACACATGCCAAAAACATGCAAAGAACGCAATTGCATGCACTACACTACTACTAAAGTCACGTTCCGCATATTCTGCCGTTATGTCCCACTATTGCCGCAGGAACGGATGATTGTTAACCGTTTTGGGTGGACTGGGGCAGAAAAATTTCTGGAAAGCCGTGTAATATATTTAAAACATCTCAGACAAATTATTGGCGTTCTGACCCACAAAATACCATCCAAACTTACGGACAATAAGAAGAGCCTGTTAAATAACCGTAAAAACATCTAACTTTCAATATTTCATGATGACAATTAATTCATAATAGTAAGTCGACGAAAAATTTGAAGTGAACTAAATTTGAAACCGAATGAATCTGAAAGTAGACTCATGGACCCCACAACATATAATATATCTCACGAATAGTAACCCCTTCAGAAAAAGGTTTAATATTTTATGATGAAAATTGGTCCATAGTAGCAATTTAGTGCATGGGGAATACTCCAATACAGCGGCTTCCATGAAAATTATGCCTTCGCTGTTTTTACTATGTTATTGCCAAAACGAGTGAGTAATTGTACTAAGCGAATTGGTGTATGCTATCTAATGGTCGGTCCTTCCCGACTGTGATGTGCTTACTTGCTTTTGATTAAATTCTCGCACAAATATATATCTCGCCAAAGGGAAATACGATTGTAGTCTAAGGGATGATAGTAGAAAGCTCTCAAGTTTCATTAAAATCTTTCATTGTGAGGAACCATGGCTGCTTGCTATTCAAGTTGTACAATTTCCTCTCTTTGTTGCCTTATTTTTTGTCTTTCTTGCTATTTAAGAAGTCATTAACTACAACTACTTATAACTTGAATCACGTTTTTTTTTTTTTACAAAATTTATATCCTTCGCAACCCATATCTTTAGTTTATCTCTATTTTTAAATAATTGTCTTTAAATTCCCACTGTTTGTGTTCACAACAACATTCTCTAGCGAAGCACTTGGAATTTCTTTTTTTTTCCTTATAAATTAATTCACTTTAACGGATTTTATCGACGATTTGTGATAAATTTTTCTTTGCAAAACGAAAAAATTATTTATATATGCTTTTATTATTTTTATTTTATATTCAATGGTCGTGGGTTCAAATCACAAATGCGGCAGAATTTTTAATAATAATAATAATAATAATATTAATAAAAATAAAGTCGAAAGCCTTAGATGCTAGTGCTTTAAGAGTTTAGTCTTAGAATTTATTCTCTGGCTAAATTTATATAATAATAAAAATAATATTTTATATTCATATTTGTATTTGTACTCACTCTATACTCTACATCACGGGCGGTACAAGGGTATGTTAAGTTTGTGCGAATGTACGCAGGATTGGCATAAATTTCCCCTTTTTATAAACCGATCGACTTACAATCGTTTTCCGACTCGATCTAAGCATCTCTGTCCGCTTGTCTGTCTGTTTGTCTGTCTGTCTGGTTTTCTTGTATTCAATCTACAGGTTGCAATCTTTGAAATATTTTGACGAAGTTTTTCAAAACCAACACAATTTGGTCCAAGGACATTTCAGTTTGAAGAATTTGGAAGAGTTGATGTATGAATAGGGTATTGGGTGCCATGAAGTATTTAATGGTAGGACATGCCCTACTATAATGTTATTGTTTGTGGTTTTTTTTCATGCTTCAAGAAAATCCAACGCGGTACGCTAGAGGATGAGTTAATGGAGCTACAGTCTAAATTTGACGTCAATTGATTCAAACTTGATTTGCTGTTAAAAAACTGTGTGTTTCCTTACAAGACCTGTTGTGCCATCCTTTTGTTACTATGAAAGTTGTTTTTTTCGATGTACCTTAGTAAACGTTCGGAAATGTGACTTTGTGTTTATTATATGTACTCGTAATAAAAGATAAATATTTTTCGTGCTTTATTTTTGAAAACGGTTAGCTATGGAAGTTGGCAAACGTTTTCGGCTAATAGTACTAAAAAAGTGCCCAACATTCGTGAGAAAACTTCGTCCATTAATTCATTACTTTTAGTTATGTAATGAACAGTCCTAGTGATAGGTGCATTTTTCTCCCTCTATTCCACCTTGACTCTGTCTTAGCTCAATTAAAAAATCGTCCCTTTCTTTAGGAAGCCTTTAAACTATTGCCATTGCCTGCTAAGCGGGATGTTCGTTATAAGTGTAAATTGTCTCTGGCAGAAGTAAAGGGTGGATGGGTGAGAATTTCCATAAAAAGTTAAAATTTTTACCATTAAATAGTCGACGGACACAACTTGAATTCGCAAAATTATTTGAAATAAATTGGTTGACATAACCTCAAAAAGCAAACGGAAATGCTTTCATTTTTTCAATGAAGAAAACAAAACTAGTGAGAGCATACACCTCTGTTATGCTCAGACTCTCTAGTACCCGACACGTAAGACAAAAATAATAGTTCGGTGAATACGAAACGGATTAAGACGTAGAAATAAGACATGGCTTGTGCAAAATTCAAATTCAACATTTTAATGTTTTTTTCATAGAACGATTTGTCAGGAGACTGAAAATCACCCTAAGAAACTTTTTTCCTACAATACATACTTTTAAGATCTACAAACAACTAATAATGGCCAGGAAGTAATAGCGTAAGTTGGCGGTAAATCGAACTTTAATTTATGCTCTTGTGCAATTTTCTCCCTTGACTTGTGACACGATGCGGTCAATGAATCCATTACTCATTTATAAGTATAGGAATTTTTTAAGAGGGTTTTTCTTCTCGACCTCCTTAATGTCCTCCGCATTCAGCATTATCGGTGGCCGGGTAAGATGTGGTTTAAAATCACCAAGCCACCGAAAAATTGTTATCTTCGACAAGGAAGTGTTCTCATAAGACTTTTTAAGCCAATGCTAAATTTGAACGCTATTTTCTCGCATCAAAAAGCAATAAGCAATCAAGACAACAATTTGAAAATAGTGTTTGGAAAATAGTACACTAAACCTGTTGTAATTTGCAAATAATAGAAATGACATAAAATCGGTTAATGGTTGACACTTTCTTTCTTAAAATAACATTGAGTTTTGTTTGTCAGTCCCGGTAATTATTGACCGACATAGTATATCACACTGTCTTGAGAGTAACATCGGTCTTTGTTGAAAACAAGTTCTATGCGTCATTCCCAGGAATTAGATGAGGTTTTCTTGAAGTAACATTGATTTTTGTTCAAAACGACATTAATCATCCGAGCCCCGGGAATGATTGATCACAGTGTTATATGATTAATTTTATTCATTTTTGAATTGCAGATTCGTGCCAAGCTAATATACTTTTTACGTAATTTCTTACATCTTCGAGAGCGTGCAAATTAATGTTTTCATATCGGCTAGGGTTTCAAGCAACATTCCCAGTTCTACAGACGATACAATGCGTGACATTCTTAATTTACGAAATTTGACATTTTTTGAAACGAAATATTTACTACACACACACACACACACACACACACATACTTACATGGATTCGATCACTTTTAAAACGTTTCCATATTGTGGTTTTGGGTTCTATAGGCGTGCCGTCTACATTGTAATTGGGATTTGAGAAAGTTAAGACTGATCGACTAGAGCCTCCTCGCTTGTGACGTTTGCTTTTAGTACGTTTGGAATTGTGAACTAAGTCTATAATAAAAAGTTTTATTTTATTTTTATATAGCATAACGATTTCACGACTTCATAACTTACATATTATAGCCGTTACACTTATTACTAATAAAATGATGACGATACCGATTGCTATCAATATAAGTGTTTCGCGTCGGCTGGACTTCTTAATGCGATAATCATCGCCGAAATCGTCTTCTGTTAGCATAGGGTTATCACTTTCAGTTACTTCATCGGTATAATCGGCCAAGTTTTCGTCTAATCGTTGTTGTGGCGGCACATAAAATTTAGGACTCGTTGAACATTCACGCGAATGATCGATTTGATCGGGACAAGCGCATACATAGTCTAAGCCTCTAAATAAACATAAATGCGAGCAACCTCCATTATCCTGAGCACATTGATTCCACTCTTGTAATTGGCGTTTCAACGAAACGGCGCGTATGTCAAGAGCACCGCTTAAAGAATCTCGAATTTCCACCGGCTGGCTAAACGAACGTCCTTTACGGTATGCGCGATATACCGATTTATTGTACCAGTCCGTCCAGAATATACTGTTTTCGAACTGAATAGAAAGCAAATTAAGGTTTGAAACAAAAAAAAAAATTATTTTTTCGCAATTCACATCTTTAAGTACAGTGCCAGTACAGATCAAATAAATAAGTAAAATAAATAAAAAAGTTGTATTCTCGTTTTCAATACATGGTATGGACCGCTTGAACCGAGCATATCCAAATTTCATTTCTAGGTTCTTGTTAGGTGCATTCATAGATCGAATAAATGCATTATACAAAAAAATCTTTATATTAATAGACATGTGACAGATGTTGTAGCTAGTTGCGGGCCAGTCTGAAGACATGTTCAAATCATTTTGTACTAGGCTTCTTTAAAATAGATACCTAAGAAGTACATATATCTTGAGAAATCTAAGACTTATTTTTAGATCTTAGATAAAGGGAACGAACGCTTTTTCATTCTCCGATGACGGATATGATAAAGGACTTAGTGAATACAATACATATATATATTAAAAATGAACTTTAAATATTTGCCTCACCATAGTTAAGCCGAATGGATGACTTGCATAGGGTATAATAACAGTTCGGTGTTTACCATTGAAATCCACTTGTCCAATGTTGTCTTCTAACGCATCAGCCCAGAGTAGGCGACGATTTCTGAAATTCCATAAGAATTTTATTAAGTTTTACTCTTTAAACTATGAATCTGCATCTAAATAGTGAACCGAAATTTACTCAAAATCAATTGTTAATCCAGTGGGGAAACCTAAATTATTTCCCACCAAGATAGTACGATTCGAACCATCCAATAAGCAGCGTTCTATTCTCGACGGTGTATCCCAATCCGACCAGAATAAGTAACTACAGTGACGACAACATTCATAGCGATAATCAATTTAATTTCATATTTGTTGGTTTGTTTAAGCTTACCCCCGTTTAGGGTGTACGATTAAGGAGCGTGGATCACCCATATCGTCTGAGAGGATGCTTTTGCGGCAGCTTCCGTCTAAACGTGACACCTCAATAATACGATGATCACTATCCGACCAATAAATATTATCGGCTATCCAATCCACCGATATGCCATTAGGAGTGGCAAGTTTAGTGTTAATGATGACCTTACTTTCAGTTAAATTTTTCAAATTAACACGTCGTATTATATCTAAATTGACATCGGCTATATAAAGCCAATTTCTTCGATAATGGTAATCGAGAACTACCACACCATGAACACCAGGAATTGGTAAAACCACATCCATTAAGTCCGGGGTAGTCAAGGAGATCAATCCGATGCCAGAACGCAATGCAATCAACAAATAATCCTATGTATATAGAGTAAATCAAATCGGCTGTTAACATTTTTCTTAAAAGTAAAATAATTTTTAAAGAAAGAGAAACTTTTATGGTTTAAATCTGGAGTTCCAGATCGCTTTTACATCTTCAGCTTAGTATCTTACCTCTGGTAAATATTCACATTCGGTTGAATTACCGTTGATTAGTTTAAGACCAATACCGCATTTGCATGTGTAACCCGACGGATTGCGGAGGCAAAGTTGAGAACAGCCGCCATTATTTTCACCGCAAGCATTGCTGGGTAATTTTTCATTGGTACTGATTACCTTAATGTCCATTAAACCATCGATATTTGTCATAACGTCTCGTTTATCTGAGACATTATTGCGATCAGCCATATGCAGTGCTTTGGATTTCCAATCGGTCCAGTAAATGAATTCATCAGTTAAAGCCAAAGCATAAGGATGATGTAGAGCCGACATAATTAATTTACGTTGATTGCCGTCATAGTCGCATGAATCAATAACCTTTAGTTTGGCATCCACCCAATAGATGCGTTTCGCCTTCAAATCTAACGAGAGACCGTTTGGCCAAAGCAAATTTGAAGTCACAATGCGTTGACGGTTTTCACCATCCATATAAGCGCGTTCAATTTTACGATAATGACCCCAATCTGTCCAAAAGAGAAAACCGGCTTCGTAATCCAAGGCCAAGCCACGTGGCGATTCTAAATCTTTCCAGGCTATAAGATGGCGATATCTTCCATCTAACGTAGCTACTTCTACGGTATGACGGCCCGCGTCAGCCCAATATAACTGCATGGACAAATATATTTAATGAGAGAGTTTTTTATCAAACAACTATCGATTCTTAATTTACCGTACGTCCGACTGAGTCTATCACCAAACCATCGGGACTATCTAAACTTTCATAAATAATGCGATTAACATTTAAACCATCTGGACTAGAACTCATAATGAGACTGTCAACAATATCACTCCAATAGATTTGTCCTGTCTTCCGATCAACATCTAAAGCCACCGCATTTGAAATTGGTGGTAATGGTAACACTACATCAATCAAATGATCAAAATCCATGGAAATCTGACGTATATCGACGCGGTGGGCGAATATTATATACTTGCTGGGACCCGAAGAGCATGTTCTATTATCTGGTTGTATTGTTATACCTACCGGGCAAGCGCACGAATAACTGGTAGGATTTAAGAGACACAAATGGGAACAGCCGCCGTTATCATTTGCACAAGCATGAGATATCCTTTTACGATATCTATGGAAAACACTTATGTCCATTAAGTCACTGGAATTCGCTATTACGGTTGTCATATTTTTGCCGGTTTGCTTGTCGGCACTTAAAGCAGCCTTTAAATCCCAGTCTGTCCAATACACGCGACTTTCACTAACGTCCAAGCCAAATGGGTGGCCTAGGCCGCCTTCAAAAAAAATCCTATTGTTTTTCGTTATACGACATTAATAAAAATATACATTACTTACCCAGCAAGGTTTTTCGTTCACTGCCGTCAAAATTCATATACTCGAGAGATTTGGTGCCTCCATCCACAAAGTATAATCTCTGTTGTTCGTAGTCGATGGCCAAACCATTTGGCCATTTTAGATTGTCAGACGTGACTACACGACGTTTTTTTCCATCCATATGAGCGCATTCAATCATTGGCCGATCACCCCAATCGGACCAAAACATAAGGCCTTCAATAGGATTAACAACAATATCTCGCGGCTTATCGAGAAGATCCCAAATCAACAAAGTGCGAATTTTCCCGTTGCTAGTAGCCACTTCTATACGGTTGGTTGAAGGATCTGTCCAATACAACTTGTCAGTCAACCAATCTAAAGCTAAGCCAGCAGGCGATACCAGGTTTGAATGTATAACTTTTTGTTGGTGGCTACCATTCAAATATGCTTTATTAATTGAGCTTTTCTCGACATCGGTCCAGTAAATAGTGTCACTATCACTGGTCCAATCTAAGGCTACCGCATGTTTAAGATTGTCCAAAGGAATAATCATATCAACATCGTTATAAGTGGAAGATTTAGCATGGATTTGCCTAAGGCGTATATCTTTGCGGCGGGCGACCAATACCAGTTTTTCAGGAGCGCTTTTACATGTTTTGCCGTCGTCTTTTAAACTCAACCCAATAGGACAACCACAGCGGCGGGAATTTTTATTTGGTAAACAAAAATGTGAACAGCCGCCTCTTAAGCCGCGTCGGTCTTTTTGACATCGGTCAGGATATTCAGGTTGCCGAGCAGGGTGATAAGCATGGATATCCATGGGAAAATGGAAATTCTCATGAACTGAGCGAAATCCCTTACCAGTAATTTTGTTAGCCGCCGACACAGTCTTCGTATTCCAATCTGTCCAATACATGGTGTCCTCAAAAATTGTTATTGCGAAAGGATGTGGTAGGTGGGTGCTCAAAATTTTTATTCTTTCCGATCCATCAAAATTTGAGCATTCAATAGCATGCTGTTTTGCATCGGCCCAATACAGTTTATTGCTAGGATAATCAATAGCTAACCCATTCGGCCAAGTAACGCCTTTATTAATAATGATTTGCCGTTGTGAACCGTCCATATAAGCTCGTTCAATTTTTGGATTGGGACCTGAGAAAACGAAGTTTTTAATACAGTTTGAGCGGAAAAGAACTTAATATGTATATTAACTTACCCCAATCTGTCCAAAATACCATGGCCTCTCCAGGATGGACCACAATGGCCCTGGGCTTATCCAAATCATTCGAAACTATTACTGATCTTAAATTGCCCTGAAAATTCGAGACTTCAACACGTCTTGTGCCTGAGTCTGTCCAAAATAGCAAATCGTGAATCCAATCGACGGCAACACCTCCCGGTGCCTCTAGACCCCATTTGATTACATCCCTTACCCGAGTACCATTCATATAAACGGTTTTAATAACATCGGTAGACACATCAGACCAGAACAGTATGCCTTTCTTAAAGTGATAATCCAAAGCGATGGCATTATGTAGACCCTTAACCAGGGCCGCGTATCGATTGTTGCTGAGAGTGACTCGCCTAATATCCCACCGATTAGCCACAATTAGAGTCATGGCTCCTCCTAAAGCTTTACAAGTTCTAAGGTCAGGACGTAGAACGTAGCCTCTTTCGCATGAGCATACAAATGAACCATAAGTGTTTTCGCATTTCTGGGAACACACAGGACTGCTAAGGTATTGACATTCGTCAATGTCAGTGCAACTGAAAAATAACAGAGAGTTTTACAATGTAAGGGAAGACATCTTAAATAATTGGCGTACTTTTGCTTATTTTTGTGCATCAGAAATCCCAAGCGACACGCACACTCTTTTCGACCTTTAGCGGTAGTTATACACAACTGCTCACATTTGGCATCTGATTCGCAGTCGCGATAG
Organism: Glossina morsitans morsitans; assembly: GCA_001077435.1. Taxonomy (NCBI): domain Eukaryota; kingdom Metazoa; phylum Arthropoda; class Insecta; order Diptera; family Glossinidae; genus Glossina; species Glossina morsitans. The sequence continues at coordinate 25,520 of CCAG010015965.1, read as the reverse complement.
TGTGGACAATTAACCTCGTCTTCACCGAAAGGGCAATCATTTTGGCCGTCGCATACATGTTTCTGATGAACGCAAATTCTACGTACACAAAAGACATACAATTTTCGTTCTTCGGATCTGCATATAAGAGTTTAACCTTACTTTAAATTTGTTATGTTCTTTTTAGCGGGGCATAAGAATTGTCCTGATTCACATTGCAGATGGCATTCAACTTCATCTTCGGCGGAAGAGCAGTCGGGATAGCCATCGCAAAGCCAAGTACGCTGAAAAGAGTTTGAATTCCGTAAATTTTTAATAGCGAATGCTACAAATGTCTCTTACTAATATGCAGCGGCCATTGTTACAGGTGAATTCATCGGTACCACAGCTAGAATGTAAGCTGGAATTCATGTTGCCGCAGTCGTGTTCGTCTTCACCGCCATCACAATCTTGTTCTTTATCACATTTCCAACGCTTGGGAATACAAGTGCCATCGGCACATTTTAATTCGCCAGACGTGCACTGGGATGGTTTTTGGGGACAATTTTCTTCATCACTCCAATCTCCGCAATCGTTATCACCATCACAAAGAAAACGATTTAGGACGCACTGTCCACTAGGCCCGCCAGCACCGCCTAATCCTCCGCGACATTTAAATTCTCCCTCGGGGCAGCTATTTATTACTGCAGGGCATTTATATTCATCAGAGTTGTCATTGCAATCCCGTTCGCCGTCGCAACGAAATGCAATCGAAACGCAATACCCGTCGTTACACGTAAAATGTTCATTCGAGCAGCTTCAAGTTATAAATATAAAATTTTCTTTAACTCAAGCACAAAGAGGATCAAAGCGAAGAAGTGAGAGGAAAGCTTACCTTGTCCGATTACAATGTCCTTCATCCGAGAAATCTTTACAATCATTTTCACCATCACACAACCATTGTTTGGGTATACAGAAACCATTGGAACATTCGAATTGGTCTTCCGTGCAATTAATGCGTTCACCACAATGCGTTTCGTCCGAATAGTCCCCGCAATCATCATCACCATCGCACAACCATTCTTTATTAATGCAACGATATGTTTTAGGGCACATTACATGCATGCCGGTCTGTTCACATTCTCTTTGCAACTTTGACATCATGTCACCGACAACATCACAATCATATTCATCGGAACCATCTTCGCATTGGGGTTCTTTATCACAACGTTCGTTCGCGTGTATGCAATTGCATTTAGTGGCGCATTGCCATTGCATTTCGCCGCAAATATTAGGACAATCGCGACGATAACCATCATTAGGACTGGCTAGACGAGTTTCGTCGTGAACAAGAGAAACGTGGGGACGAAATACTTTTTGTTTCGTGTGCAACATATTCATGTAACCCTCACGACCACGCGTCATTTCGCGCCGATCGCCTGATTCTCTCACTCCATACAAATCAGTACGGCTACCACTTCGAGCCCCAACATCACGATGTCGTGCCGACTCACCCGGATTAAATCCTTGCCCTACTTCATGTGACGTTTGTTGCTGCAAGGGTTCTGTAGTAAAGATTTCATGAGGATAATGCGATAGTTCAGGGACAAAGTAATCATCGTCAGATATGTCGTGAGAAGGGGTATCCGATGGATGTATAACGTAGTCATCATAGTTGGCATGATCTTCACTTTCATGATATTTATCAGAGTCACCGGATTTCGGTGATGAAGTATGAAATCCTTTCGTAATGCCTCCCGCCGAACGTAACTGAGGCTTCAAGCGTTCTTGACGTTGATGATAGAATCCTACATAATCACGTACATGATTCGGAATCAACAATTGTTTGGAAGCACTGTCATACTCCGCCTTTGACTCCAAATCCGTTAAACCCTGCCAAGTAGATGTGGGATAGCCATAATCACCATGAACTGAAAAAAAAAAGAAGACAAAGCGAAAAAAAAAGGAAACACGAAAAAAAGAAAAGATGAAAGAAAAGCTCAAACTCCGATTGAAGGAACAAAGAAGGGAGTGTGTCGAAGTTTTGTATGAATGAATTCGCGGTAAGTAAAGGTTACGTTTTCGTAAAAAGTAAGTAGTTTGCTTATTCGTTGGTTATAAAGAGCACAACTTCAAAAACTATCAATAGTTCTTCGGCTGAGAGATGAAATCGAAAGCTTCATGCAATTCATAGATAGACCTGCAGACTCTTATTCATTGAAATCTCATTCATAATGTTGCTGAATGCGATGCGCTTGCGTCAAATTCACTAAAGCTTTTACTTTCTTGGTTTTAAAAGATTTTTTGTACAAATTTTTGGAGAATTTTTTCTTCTATAATATAATAGTTTGAACAGATTTCTCAGACTATATTTGTACAATAAAAATTTTTTTTTTAAAAATTAAATTAAAATTATTCTCGTAGTTTTAACGACGAAGTTTGATGATGAGTGCAAAGCTTTTTAATTCATAAATTGATTTGATAAGCTTTCCAGCTTGAGAAACTGAAACGATAATGCAAAGCGAATCTCCGTAAGAGATTTAAAAATCGAATGGGGAGTTCTTTTAAATCCTTAACATACTATGAAGTTGTTTTTAGACTCGCATTTTACAATAACAAAATTGAAACGAAGCAATCATCTCTTCCAAGTATTCGCAGTCGAAGATAAAAAATAAGAAAGTTTTGTGCCAAACTATTTTCCCCATTCTTTCTCTCTCTCTCTCTCTCTCTCTCTCTCTCTCTCTCACTCTCCGGCTCACTCTCCCAATCTCCATTTATATTAAGGGATTTTTCTCTGCATTTGTGAATGAATGCATCGTGTGTTTATCGTAATACCGTTCGCTTGTCATCGGCTTGAAATAATTTGCTTTTTGCACAATTCGTGGCGATGAGAGGATGCCAAGGACAAGGCCGCCGTTCGTAAATTGTATTTATCGTACCTAAAAGCTTATGCGCATACAAACACACACATATGCAAACCTACATTATTTGATTCACAAATAAATGTACCGCCATCATACACTAGTAAGTGGTTTAATTTTTTTTTTCAAATATTTTCTCTCACTTCTTATTTTTATTCTTGCTTCTTCAGTTATGGATGCTTTGAACGAACATTATGATATTATTGAGTTTTCATTTGGCATTGGTAAAGTGACCTGTTTTCGTTCTTTGCTGTTGTATGATTAAGCAAAAACAAAACAATACAAAAAAAGTCAGTGAAACTCTTCGAATTCTTCTCGTTGTGTTATCTGTACGTATGATTGACTTTTAGGATTTTTAATTTTAATGATTGTAATTTTAAACGCTCTCCCACCTGGAGTACTATCTATATTATAATTATTTTACGCCCATAGAATTTGCAGAGAACAGAGGAATACCAACAAGCAAGAAAGAACAAGCAAGGTATCTATTACTGCCGAAAGGTAGTACTGTGTAGTCTATAAAACATGAAAGTGATATTTTACTTACAATACTATTGTCGAAATGGATTGGAATATAATAAAACAACGCTTTTCATATGCGACATTTTTAAGGATAGTCATTACTGGCTTGGTTCTACACTATTTTGTTAAGTATTTTTCCATGTGCATCGTTTTCAGTACACGCTAAAATGCTAAAATTCGTACGCGAAGCTTGATTTTTTAAATTAAGATATTAGAGACTAATAATTAATTTCGGCTGTTACCATTTCATTGCGATGCGACAATAAGACGTGCACCTATAACGGTACATGTGTAACCTTAATAGCATAATTTTACAATTTTTATTTGTTTTTCATTCCAAATACTAGACAAAATATTATATTTAACAGCAATAATCCTAAACCCATTGTTCAACGCATCAACGGTCCATTTTTACGTAGCGCAGCGTAGCACAGCGTTCTGGAAGGGCCTTTATGTAATTAAAGTAAACAACCGAAAAGCATAAGGTTTCCTTATTGTGAGTGAACCTAACAAATGATCGAAACAATTTTTGCATTTAAGTTCACGAAAATGGAAGGAAAGGATTTATAATCAAGCTGTGCAAGGAGCATTTGGGTAGAAAAAACAAAAGTCGAAATTCACTTCGTTCCCAGCCAATATAGTGGAATTGATCGGTTGCTCAATACAAGAGCGATTTGGCTGTGGTTTAACTATAGAATTTTTACACGCTTGACCTAAACTAACTTTGTTGCGTTTGGGGCGTTTCACGCCCCAAAGTAGGCGTGAAAAATTCCTTGTCGGAATTAGTTTAACTATTTCCATTTAATTGTCCTTTTGCACGCTTCCACATTTATCCGGTCTGCTTTATGCTGTTGTTGCCATTATTGTTGTTGTTGTCATCGTCGAAAGTTTAATGGTTTCAAGAATTGAAATGAAAATTTGAAGTCTCACAAATCTATTCATAACCAAATTCCACCCTGATTTCTGTGATTCACTGTTGAATTAAAGAAAAGAAAAAAAACAAGCCAAAGAAAAAATCGAAGAGTGCAGTAAACTGTACTAAGGAGCTATAGTAGATGTCGATTTGAAACATTGCCACTTTTCCGTGAATGTATGATCGATATGTGAACGTGCAGACATTACATTAAGTCATTTGCGATCACAATTGGCAATGAGTTTATTGCTGTTGGAAAATAAAGGTAGAGCACGCATATATACACCTAATTTTCGGCAATCACATTCTGTACAAGTTGCTACCAGCATGCAATATCTCATCGGTATGAGGCATCTTTTAATTCTGGAGAAGAAATCCGCTCATTTAGATAGAATCGCTTCAGTAATGATCATAACATACTTATCACACTCGAGGAGTTAATCTGAGAAACAGTGGATCGATAGTAAACATTTAAGACTAATCTTCTTATCTCCCATGCCCCTACGTTTTTTTGTTCAAGACACACTTCTTCAAGGGTACGCATTATGGCAATTAACACCAACTGCGGGGGGAACACTTCGTATTACGGTAGATAAACTCTGAGCTTGTACTTAACATTGTTTCGTGATGGAGACGTACGTTCTTACGCCCACTGGCTATGAGCCGGCCGGCAGGATCTTTGAGCCGGCTTTATCAAACTTTAACTAGAAAGTATTTGCACATCACGAAAAGTCTTTTGAATATCCTTCCCGAGCTTGACTCGATTTTGAAACATAAGAAATCTATTGTGTATGCAAATAAGTTCCGTCTGCTTTCTAAGACAGAGTGTAAGCAGTACCGTAGGGTATGAAATAAAACTGTGACTTATTCATTTGAAAAATGTTCTGTGCCAAAAAAACAATTTCGTTTAAAGGAAACGTTACTTTTCCTGCTTAACTGGAAGAGTAATGCTCCTAAATCTTTCGCCAGTGATGAAGGCCAGTGGATGCCTTACGACATAAAAAGTTCAAATAATCATAATGCAGAGTAGGCGAGCTATTACCATCGACGGCCAAGCTAAATAGATATGGCACCCACGTATGGAGGAGTCAGCTGGGCGTGGTGTATTATGATGTATTTCAAACAAGACGGAGTGATAAAAAAGGACGTGATGAGCCAAAAGTCAATATATCGCGAATTTTGAGTATGAAGTAAATCAGCTTTCGGGAAGAAAACTTCCTGAAGAATGGTTTGCACTTCTAACCCTCTCCACTTGCTGTTATCAGCAGATATTACTCCTGCCAATTAAAACGAGCTTAAATAGATGACTTATTGTCTGCTCGAACAATAATTCAAATCTTATGACGATAGCCGAATATGGGGGCAGTGTCAAAAGGCGAGACAATTTTTCAAGCTGAATATCGAAAATTGCCTGAGAGATGGGAAAACGTCGTACCCAGCAATGGACAAGACTTTGATTAATCTGTTCATTAATTTTGCTCAGAAATAAATTGATTTTGGAATAGAAGCACATGGACCGATGTAATTTACATTCGCCAATAGAACAACATGTTAAAAATACTTGCTCCAAGTTTCAAATTAATTGGCACTGAAATCAAACCTGAAAGAATAAGGGGCCTTTGGATATTTTTAAAGTCATTGGGCACGATTTCGCGCAGCCAACAAACGCATCGATTTCATTAAAAGGTCGCAGAGTGGGAATAACTAGAGCTTGGACAAGGGATTTTTTGTTTCGCATTGATCACGACTTACATTACAAGACAATACACGGCGCAGATACTACTGCGAACTTCAATTTCAGAATTCATTAGTTTAATTCCGTCATTCGGGCAAGGATCCTACTCATCTGTTAACCGAAAATATTTATTGTTTGATTTTAGACAAAGCTATCACATGTTCTCTTCTGAAGGATAACCGAAAACCCCATCGCAAAGGGAAAAATTTCCAAAATTTTTCAATAAAACCTCTAAGACATATTTTTTAAATGTTCTTTTTTTTTTTTACACGGTTTAAGGTTCATTCATGTTTAATGGAATTAGAAAATGCAGTTTTATCCTTTAAAAGCTAAGAGACATCCGCACAGGAGATTTCAAATTTAGAATTTTTAGAAATTTCGAATTTTTTTGTGTTCTTTGCTTTTTTTTTTTTAACTACCAAGAAATGAAGTGTGTGTAGTTGCTTGACAGGTATAAAATGCTTTTAAGCAAGTACATAAGCTGTTATTTTATGAAGAATCTTCATAATCATATGCTTAACGGTGTTAGGATTAGAGAGAAAATTCCCAAATCCAAATAAATCGAATCGTTTTTTATATTTAATAATTATTGAGGTTCGTGTATGCGAACGAATCGAATAAAAAATGTATTTTATTTACTCACCCAAACGGACGAAAAGCACTAAAACAAACAAATTATACATGTTCTGCTTCAATTAAGATGAAATATCTTTCCTGTTGTGGGAGCTACAGGACTTGGGACTCAGTTACGTTGCATTAGTTGATACGTTTGAGTTAACGGCGATGCTCTGGATTCCTGGGCTTTACAGCACGCGTCATATAAGGATTTAATCGGGATTATTAAGCGTAGGACTGGCAACTGAACGTTGGCGTATTAACGCTTTTATGTATTCCTCGCCTTTCTTTTCTCTTTTTATTGCCTTTTTTCCTTTTTAAATTTTTTTTGTGTTTATTGTATTTTCTGTATTTTTTTTTTTTCTTTTAAGGTAATTGTTTCACACGAAACACGATTGCGTAGACGATTACGTGGGCGTTATAGAAATTAAATGTAATGTATTTATAGTCTAACAACAAATGCTCTATTATTGATGCTTTAGAGGAGCAGAAAAGCAAGAGCAAGAGCAACGGCAACGGCAACGGCAACGGCAACGACAACGGCAATGGCAATGGTAACGGCAACAACAGCAGCTTTAAAATTCCAAAATCCAAAATATATTTATGTGAATTGCTTGCAGCATTTAAGATGAAGAAGACTTATTTGGCCGTGTTATCTTGCGTTTTTTTTTGGAAGCACGTTTCAGCATTTTCTCCAATCTTTACATTTTATTTAGGATTCATTTCGGTTCTTTTAATAAATACAATTGATTGTGTGCTTTTTGCTTAAAATTTAGTTTTAATAAATTTTGAATTTTTTTTTATTTTATTTTGCTTTTTCTTTTGTTTATAATTGAAACAAAGTTTCACTTGAACCGTTCAGGGTTGTGTTGAATACCATCATCATCATCATCATTATCATCATTATCATCATTATCATCATCATCATTATAATCCTCATCATCATTATCATCGTCATCGTCATCATTACATAGAGCTTGAGTCCTTTTTCATCTCGTTCTATATCAACTTGTTTGTATAGGTGAGAGCTGCGAACATTTGATGCGCGCGTGTGTTTACATTTGTATGTGTGTTAGTGTGCGCGCGTTTGTTTGTGCCCTTATGTTGTGTTTATGAGTGTGCACAATATTTTCCTTGTCGCCGTCGTTGTTATTGTTGTTCTCGATGTTGTATTTGTCGCTGCTGTAAATGTCTTCCTGCACATCTAAGGGCGTGTGCTTTTTTCATACGAACCCATCACTGTGTAGGTTCAATCTTTTTTAATTTTTTTTTTTTTTTTTTTATTTATTTATTTATTTTTTTTTTGTTTTACACAACCCACAATATATTCACACAAATTATATTGTTATGCTTTTTTTTTTTATTGGAAAAATTATTTTTTACATTTTTTGAATTTTGAAAAAAAACATTGTTTTCCTTGTGATAATTTTAAATATTTATGCACTATTAGTTATAGCTTAAGATGATAAACAAAAAAAAGATTTCCTTTAAATTTGTTGCCGTGTAAGGAGCAGCCGTTTGTTTTTTTTTTTTTTTTTTTTTCTTTTTTCAATATGCACAATTTTTTGCCTTCTCAGTGTATTCGTTTTTTTTTTTTTTTTTTTTTTGCGTTTTGCAATAAATCTTCGTTTAACTGAAAATGTGTTTTTTTTTTATAAAAATCTTAATAATATTATTATTATTAATTGATGATGAATATTAATTATTACTAGGTAAAAAGAAAATATTAAAATTTGAATATTTTTTTACTCCTTTCCAGAGGAGTGAGTTCTTTTTTTTTTTTGTTTTTTTTTTTTGTTTTTTGGTTTTTTCTTACACAATTCCGTTTTAATGCGTATATGATTTTTGCTACTGTCTTTGGTAACGAGCAGATAACAATTATTTGCTTTTATACGGAACTTTTTTAGGTACAGATGCTGTAACTTTCATTTGTTCATTTATCACTGCATGCACAAGCATATCGTTCGCCAAATGTCAGAAAAAATGAGAAAATTTCATAGATGAATAAAGCTTTCCTAAAGCTTTTCTTTCGCTGGTCCACAATGCTGATGTGTATACATATATTTATACATATATATATATCATGTATATATATATCTATATATATGCATGCATGAATAATAATAATTTAATGCATTCATTAAGAAGAATTTTCCTCATATTTGAATGGTAAGCGCGTTTCGGAGCGCCATTACATGATTGCCGCTTTCATGCCACTCGCACATAAAATCTTTAAAGAAAAAAAAAACAAATTTTCAATTGAAACTTTGAAAAAGAAATCTTGCAAAACTATTCTTAGATAATAAATTGAATTGAATTGGATTTAATTTCGTGCTGGTACATATTTTATTTCTATAAAGGAGGAAAAAAAACAAACAACAAAAAATACAAAAAAAAAAAAAACGAATTCTACGAATTCTAGCTTTAAAGCATGTGCACAAGCGATTGCGACGCACTCAATATATATTACTTTAGGATATGTCCGCTTGAGTGACCGTCTAGGCAAAGGGTCTCGGCTAACAACTCAATGGTAGGGGCTTGAAATCTGTGTGTGAAAGTGCGGCAGAGGTTTCACTAAAGCCGCTAGTGCGCCTTAGATGCGCTAGTGCTTTAAGACTTAGAAATAAGTCTTCGAATTTATTTCTCTGGTTAAATTAATAACAATAATAATAATAATAATAATAATATTATACTTTAGAGTATTTGAACTTTTAAAAGTTTGAGCCTTCGAAACGGCATTTTCTGCAAGTGCTGCTACTTTATTACTACAACATGCCCTCTTTAGCCAACGCATAGTATTTCCAAGCTATGATTTTGATGTTATTGATCGTTTCATCCCAACCGCTTTAGCAGGTGGTGGAGCCACCGTAAAATTGCGTGTATTAATAATGATTTTGAAACTGATAACAAGAAAGCCCAGTGATGGTAGAGAAAATGCTACTTGTATAAGCAAATATGCATTAGAATTAACGCCGATACCTCGCTGAAAGCCGAACATTCACGTTTTTTAAGTATTTGGACTATGTGATGCGATCAACTCAGGCACTCGTTCCCCGAACTTTTTAATTGAATTCATCAAGTTATGTGGACTACGAAGTACTTAGATCTTCCACCCGATTACCTGCATGCTCATCCAATATTAAGTATAACTTGCCTAGTGATAAGCGAAGATTTTACCTTACCTTGTAAAATTCGTGTAAAGTACGGATGTTAGCCTGCGCAAAAAATGAGCTGCAAATTGATCTTAAAAACGAGCTAAACCCGCTCCAATTACATTCACGAAATTAATCGTACGCAGTAGTTGTTTGTGTGGCCTGACTTTTTTGTCAACTTAACGCTCGCTAGAAATTGTCACAAATCCGATATTAAAATTGCTAAGTATGCAATGACAGATTGTACAATGGAATAGATGGATGGAGACAGCCTCAATTATATCTTAGCCGGTTCGATCTGCTGCTTGCAAATGATTATTGAACAATTTTACGACCTATTAGTAATAAAATGGAAAGAGAAGGCACTTGCTTTCTGTTGTTAGATGTTAGAAGACTGACGGACTGCCACCCATCAAAGGCAGGTGATTCAAGGTTGCAACAGGAAAAAAACACGAGAAATCTTTTTTCCCATTATCTGTGAATACCTTTAAGATTTCTTAGGATTTATTTCAACAATTGTTAGAAAGATTTCATCTCGAATCTATAGGTGGCGATGCATGGCCCTTTTTAGTTCTCCGAGTGATTTGCTTGATTAAATTCGATAATAGATGTAATAGATGCTTTGAAGATTATTGTGTTGATCCTCTCCTGCTTCTATTGTAAAACGTGAGGGGTTTGAATGTATTTGTTGATCCTTTCATCAGACATTACTTTCAGCCGCAACCAAATACAGCAACAGCGAGCAAGTACTGCTCTTAGATATTCTGGGTTGGACACGCGTTACAATGTCAACATGTCTTGGGTAGACCGAGCGGTCTGGGTAAACCGCCGAACCACCTTTATGCTTGACGGTCAACGTCTAGTAAGTATAAGCCGGTGTATATATATAGGTATGAGTTATTAACTCGCATTGAGGTCATCCCTGCCCCCTGTACGCCTCGTCCGGCATTCCCGCCATTTGAATTATTTATTAAATTTTGGAGATGATCATTGCAGTGCATTTTATATGTTAGCAGTATTTCATAAAGTTTCACCGATTTTGCTTATTCAGAGGAACGAAAAATCGTAACGTAACGAGATTGTTACGCTTATATACGCTTAAGAGCTAAGAAGAATTTTAATATAAGGGATACGTGGAACTTTTGCAATCTTTCTTCACTCCTTGTTCAGTTTTATACAATCAATTGCGTTTTTTCAAAACGGACTTTAGTTTTTCTTTTCTTAAGGACTCTCTGAACGTCAATGGTTTCTTTAATTAACTTTCTCTAACAATTGTTGTTGTTTTTTTTTCATTATTTCTGCTTATATTTGACCAATCGGCACTGTGTGACACGGAGATGGCCAGAAAGGATTATAATCAGTAATCGCGATTTGCTTATCAAAAATATTTTTTAGGCATATGCAATGCACCTGGCAACCTTTAAAGAATTCAAAAATAACTCAACTGATAGGTTAAGTAAGACAGAGAGTCTTAGGTAGGTAACGTGATGCGACATACTGATGCATAAATCTACAAATTTAGCGAGAATTGTGATAAATGGACTTCTATGTAATAGATTATGTATAAAGAAACCTAAGCTGGGGCTACCAAGTGAAATATTATTTCAATCATCATTCATTATCTGAAATGCCTGTCGTAAGGATTGTGAAGATAGGAGTGGAGCTTTTTTCCATTTACACTTCGGCAGTATCGGACGGTGATTAGAGATAATCTTGCAGAGACTATTGAAATAAATGTCGCAATGATTTGAAAGCATAAACACATCTGGATGGACCAAACATACATCTGCGCATTTATTATAGCTAAACTCCCACACTTTTGAATAACATTAAATGAGAATAGATTGAGAGGGGAACCTTTTTCGTTTTTGCTTCTTTTTTTTTTTGTAGTGGGAGAGAGGAAAAGCATGAGATAGAGAAAGAGAGAGCGAGGGAGTGAAAGTGAGAGAGAGAGAGAGTGAGAGACAAAGAGATAAAAAGAGAAATGAATTAAAGTAGAAAGCCAGTAGTCAGAGATTTGCTTTTGCTATATGTATTTGACATTAACGTGTTGCTCGCTTAAATAAACCTAAGAGTAGTGACAAAGATGGAGAGATGATGGAACAAAAAAGGCAAAACTTTGTGTTGCAAGGAAAGTAAAAGTGTTGTGATAGATTTCCTACATTAATTAACAATACACGTATACGTATCTAGCCTTAGGGGCAGAGACAGACGCACACACGCACACACAGACACGAGCATAGATACCTATCAATAAATGGGCCCTTAGATTGCCCATATTTTAATTTCTATAAAGTGTGTCTGTCTTATGTGGCAAATAAAAATATAAATTCAAAAAAAGAAAAAAAGAAATCTTCTTATTTTTTTTATTATTTATTTATTTACTTTTTTTTTTATTCAATGGAATTACTTTAGCTCAGGTTTATTTGTCTCAATGAACAGATTATCTACTAAATTTTTTCTTCTTTTTGTTACAATGTTTTGTTTTAGTTTTTGTTATATTTTTTTTTAATCCATAACTACTTAGTGTTAATTACCGTTAAACAGTTTTTTCTTCTTTTTTTTGCAATTTTTTTTGGGAAGGACATTTTTGAAAAACTGGAAACTAGTCTCTGATGTTTTAGTTATATTTTCTTTTCCTTTTCCAATTGTACTTGTACAGCGTTTAATTGCGGTTAAGTCAAAATTTAGTTATCGCAAATTGATGCTAAAAATATTTGTATTTCGATATTGACGCCAACATTAGTTAATGTCATAGTGTTTCTCCGATTATTATTAGTTTTATGGTCGCTTCCAAGCAAAATTTGTATATTCATCTTAATTTTTGCCAACTTTCCAACTACGTCGAATAGTAAATTAGTCAATAATTATATGGATACATTGACGGTAACACTACTAGTATGAGGTATAAACAAAATATGACAGATTCCTCCGTAAATTTCAAAGTCAAATAATAATAATAACAATTATCTGAGGTTCTTATTCTCTAGGACGAAACGTATCAGTCGCTCAAGTGTTCTAAAGTGAGATCGTTTGATATGAATTCAATAAATATTTCTTCAAGATTTCAACTCCATATGATTTAGTGATCGTCTCTTGCCTATCATTTAGTTGAGACAATATTTCGATATGATTCCAGTTCATTGCTAAAGTTTAACAACTCTTTCCATCCATTATTGAGGTGTGACAGAAGTACTGATTTAGTTTTGCTTGTCCATTTTCCAGCTTGAAAAGTTGGCAAACTGAAAAACTCTCCTTAGACTACGTATTTATGATTTTGTTACGCAAAAACAGTTTTAAAACTGAATATTATGCGCGAAAAAACTATACCCTACTACGGTGCTAATGGTATTAGTAAGCTTGTTGCTGTATCCACCACTAAAACAGTCTTAAGATAGACTCATCTTTTATTTTAGTAATTGATTGAAAATTATTTTCTGAATCGATTATAGAATACCTGCAACCTTTCTCCGTCCGTCTGTCTACCTGTATATCCCGAATTCAACTGACCGGTCGCTATATTTCCCATATTTTCATGAAATTATATCTTTTCATCTAACGAAAACCTTTCACGAAAGTTGATTGTTTGGACCCATGTTTACGACCACTATCTATGTAACGCTCAGGTTGAAAAAAAATCGTTATATTTGTAGTATTTCTCGTCAAAACCCGGTAAACAGCACTATTCAAAATCATTGTAGAAAGATTGAATGGGATGGGCGCATTTGTTGTGTCCACTCTCACTCAGGCGATGTCCATTATTCGTGTAATACGGAATAGAAAGAGATACAATACTTTTACTAAAGAAAAGTCTTTGTATGGTGGCATGAAGATATAATTTCTAGCATTTTATGATGAAAAACGATCCAAAATAATTTGCAAGCTTATTTTGATGTACCTTTCGTTGGCTACATATGTCGACCTTTCGGACCTCTTCCCAGAACATAGGAGTAAGATATAATTTTTGATATTTTATGAGGAATGTAAATGAAAACCAGTATTACACGAGACGGTTTCAGCTGATTTTATAATTAACTTAAGACTTTTAACAGATACAGATTCAAAGTTTGCCTTAATTGGGGAAGAGTACAATGGACATGATTTGGCTCATTGACACGCCTTAACTAAACAAACTACATGGGTTGATAAGTGGCTGAGATTGAATATTCCATCATAATTCATGCGAAATAAGTGTATGCTTGCGATTAACGTGCGAAAGATGTCTTTCTCGCCGCCAGAATTACTATCTGTGTCTATTTCGTTTACGGTATGTCCGTCCGTATCCATCTGTACGTTTTACTCTTGATGCTCTTACATCAATAACAAAATACATAAAAGAAAAACAAAAACAAAATAAAAGCATTATTGTTGGGAAAGGCTGGCTATTACATACCCCGTACCACCACTTCGCCTAAGACGATTGTTGAATTATACCCCCCATCAAATATCAAGGCTTGCATGTTATTTATATGTGAAGACATATTTTTCTTCAGAGCCCTTATACGGGAAGGGACTTCAAATGTGAATTGGAAAATTACTTTCTTCACCTCTTTTCGTAATAGGATACTAAAAATTAACTTTAGATACCATATAAAGGCTTATTCTTCACGAGAACCCATTTATAGGATGGATTTCGGAAAACATACTTAATTGCTCTAAATTCACTATAAATAATTTTTATGTAAAATTAATATTATTTACCGATCAGAAAATCATAAAATATGCCAAATTAATGTTTCTTGCCATACAGAGGCGTTCTTCTCGTAAGTACAGTTGCATGGGATAGGGCTCTAAAAATTGATTCATCCCATCTAATTTTCTATATGTCAGTCTAGTATGCCAGAGTACTAATACTTAGTGATTTTTGTCGCAAAATTATGAAAATTGCAAGCTTTTGAAAGGAGTGTTCGTAAAAGTCCTCCGATCTTGTCGATTTTCAATAATATTTGTTGTTGCATCACAACATGTTCAATTTTTTTGAAAATATCTCAAAACACATGATCTAAGGATCGACCACAAAACCTCAGAGACAGACATCAGACGTACATAGTGAAAGATGGGCTTGAATTGATTCAGAAATATATTCTGAATTGATCGGTGTAATCAAAGGTGAGTTTACTTAAGTCCTTCTGTACATCCGCACAGTTTTAATATATTCTGCAATAACACACAAGTGGTCTGGAATATGACAAAGAAGCTCACAATCCACCCATAATGCATCCATATCAGTAAGGAATAATATATCTCTACCAGATATCATTTGGAGTCTTTTTACAAATACTCGTTAGGACAGGGAGATGAATGGATCCTCGAGAAGTATTTTTAAACGTAAGAAAAGGCGTCAGTCTTCGTGGTTTGTCAGCAGTAGCTTATGTTGCATTACACAGCCGTTTTCCGCAAATCCGATTGAAGGCATTTCATCTACAGTTTGCACCTGCCGGACATGTAAGGACAATACTGTTCAACGATCAAGGCTATAAATAGTGGGACGGGGGAATGAGCAAATGATTTCAATTAATTTGACTCATAATCTCGCATTCTACTCTCTGGCCTCGCTGATGCTTATTTCCAAATGCTCTAAGCGCAATGAGAATATTATTATACCCTTAGCGATGATCTGTTGATGCAACAACAACTCCGAAGTATTTACCAATAATAAGTTTTGGTGAATGTAAAGACAAAATACGCAAATTTTATGTTTTGTAAGTGAACGTGAAGAAAAAAAAATTCCCGAGGTAGAAGAAGTGAAGAATATATCGAACTATGATTATACGAATTCTGCTGGAAGTTATTTATTTAATTTTTTTAATATTTTCCTATTAAATGTAAATGGTGCAATAATTTCTTTCGTCCTGAAGTTATCCGAATTTTGGTTTTTGTTACCACGCAATTTAAAGTAATTTCCTTTTTCTTGTTGTTGTTATTATCCGGTTCAGAGGTTATGTGAAATTTCTTTTAGATTTTCCTTTTCTATTAACTTTGTCCGCTTGTTGGGCTTAATAGTCGAATATTTTGATTTTCCGTTTAGATTGTACGTCGTAGGATTGGTATGGTATGGTATCTGAAATTTTGTCAATTTATCTTAGATTATATTATACACTACACACTATTGAGGGTTAAGCCTATTTGGAAGTGTGAAGTGTTAGCGTTTGCTATCATTCTAAAATGTAGAAAAGCCAATAGCCTAAATTAAAGGCTAAAAAGCTAACGGGGAACACCATGCGTGAGTATTTATCAATTATATTGACGTCTTTAATTTTTGGTATCGTTGCCTTAATAGCTGTAGCTCCTTTCTTAAGGGCATGCAGTACGCGGGGCTTTTGACCTGGAAGGAGAAATGTTTGAAAGAGTTGTTGACAATGAATGAATGAAATATCAGTGGTCGTTGTGTGTTTCTCTCTCTTGATTATGTTAATATTCATAAAATTTATAGCATTGCTGTACGGAGCGATGTTGTAATTGAATGTGATTAAGGGTGTGGGAAAGAGAGAGACAGAGAGAGAGAGAGAGAGAACACAGTCTTTACCTCTTTGTCCCCGATATCGTAGATTTGAACGATTGCTGGTGGTGCCGTAGTTGCGCGCAATTCGAAAGCTGGGTGGGAATTTGGCTAAATCCAAAGAATCGGCTCCCAGCGAACCTAGTGTACTATTGTAATTGCCCTTACGCAGTGATGGTATAGGACTCATGCGTACATCCTGCAATTCTATTATATCTTCGGTTGCTGAACACGTTTCGGATTTATCGGCTTTCCCTAAAATGGGCCAATAATAAGAAGATAAGAAGAATTAAATTGGTATACGAAGTCTTACCCGTTTTTTTTGGTTCATTGTCTTTACCTTTTTTCACTTTCTTTTTAGCTCGTTTTCCCCAATATGTGTAATTGACGGCCGCGTACTCCAAAAGGGCGGCAAAAACGAACACAAAACACATTACCAAATATATATCGATAGCTTTCACATACGATATCCTTGGCAAGGAACTACGGACTCCAGTGCTTATGGTGGTCATTGTGAGAACAGTTGTGATACCTTTACAATAAACACGTACCCTTCAGTTAGAATTCCATTTATTGTGTAAGTGAAGGAAAAGATAAACAACATACCCAATGCTACCCGTGCACTAGTGGCCTCATGATTAATCCAGAAGGATACCCAAGATAGCATTACAATCAGAATACTGGGCAGATATGTTTGAAACACAAAATAGCCAATGTTTCGTTGCAATTTAAACGATAACGATAAACGTTGATAGACACCCGTAGCTAAACGTTCTTTACGATCGTTAGTCTCATAGCCAATAATAGTAAATTGCGGCAATTTGGCATCTTCTACACCACGCACAGGTGTGGGCTTCCAATACATTACCACATCGCTTACTGTGTAGCCATCTTGAGAGTTGTTTGAATTTTCTTTATCGGATAAGCGATACGTTTAACTTTAGCAAAATTACTTACAACTTTCAATTTCCACTGTGCAATTTTGTGAATCCAATGGATAGTAGTGCAAATCCATCATGCAGGCTAAAGTAGTAGTGAAACGCATACCATACGTAACCGAGCCATCACCACCTAATCGCACCAATTTATTACGTTCGGTAACATCGTGCAGGAAACTATTCGAATTAGTGAATAAATCTAATAATCGGACATGAATTTCTCTTTTACTGTTTTCTTACCTGTTTTTATCGTTGGCAAAAAATGTATCCGGTACCCATATCTTTTCAGCAAAATCTCCCGACAATGTTAGAACATCATTAACGCCATCATCGTCCGCATCGTCATCGTAGTACGGACCGAAAGCATTAAAAGCCAAACGTTCGTCACGCCAATACTGATTTAAATACATAGTAATGGTATAATCCTGGAATGCATATAATAACACATACATGAAAATAGGAGCGCACTCTAGATGCCCTACATTGCCCATAATACATAAGCTTTATAAAAATTTGTAAAAACTAACGCTTAAATCATGACACGTGAGCCCTGTAGTTGCTTGCGCAAACAGGCAAACGGACAGATGGACATGTTTAAGTGCATTCCAAATTTGAAACTGACAAAAAATGTATATCCTTTATAGGGTTTTGAAGGCTGTTTCTGCATTGAAAGAAAATTGATTTTTATTGCACTATAATATCGAACGGGCATGGTAAACTTTTTCCATTTTTGTATAGGTGCTAAAGAATCGCCCATAGAATATGCGTTGAAATTTTTCTGCATTTATCTGCTACAGTTTATGAGCAATGTAGAAAAAACCAATCTTTCATTCCATTTGAAAACCAGAGAGGTTTTCAGTTTACGTGCTGTTATGGGCGTATTCTTCAAGCGATTTGGCCCATTTTCAACGCCAATCTGCTTAGAAGAAATTCCTATGTTTCTGCAAAATTTGAAGTTGATAGCTTCATTTTTGCGGCCAGAACAGCAGTCATTACCTAGACGGACAGACACCCTGACACACGGATGAACAGGCAGATATGCTTCAATCGACTTAGAATTTGACGCTGGTCAAGTGTATATATATATAAGCACACGCCCACAGTAAAGCGTAAACGGGACACGTGTCTATTTTGGAAGCAGAAAGTTTTGCTATATCGCTTATTACTCATAAATTATGAAAGACAGAAAGCTACATTTTTCCATATTTACTTTATGAAGGACTCTGCTATTCATTTAAAAAAAAAAATGAAAAAATTCGATCACGCCTACACAAAGTTGTAAGCGTGAAGAAATGTATTATCGATCTAAAAATAAGTTCATTCTGAAATTAATATGGTGGACTTCACATCAATTGTTCACTAAATAAAAGGACTTGGAGCGTAGAACGCGATAAGCTTAGTGGGCAAATTCCAAATTATACGCGGTAGATTAAGTGCTTCTCCACAATCCCGTCGATATGGACATCAAATAAGAGACGGGATCGAGAAAAGCTATTTCAGTTGAGCTCTGCTTCTGCTTATAAACGTTATCGGCTTATGTTAAAGAGAATGCTTGAAAATAGACATTTTGACTCGCTAGAGAACAAAAAGAGCAAAAGTTTGTCCGGATGTATAAAACACCCAAAAGGATTTGAGATGAATCTACGCGTGTGTGCCCGTCTATCCGTTTTGTTTCCTTGTGTTCAACATCCACGTCAAACTTTTTGAGGTCTTTTGACTAAATTTACTGACCGATAGATCATGTGTTCCATTTACAAATAGCTTCCCTCTCTTAGTATATAGCGATACATCTGTAAAAACAAATTCTCAATAACCTCTTTAGAGGAATTCGATAGGACTGATTAACATTTTGCTGTTAAATTTGAAAACGTATTTGATTGCCTCTTAAGGACTAATACTTATACCCATCACCTTAGGGGTAGGGGTGTATGCCTTTTGTGGAAACGTTTGCACCGCCCGGAAGGAAACCTTAGAGACTCCATAAACTATATATATTTTTGATCAGCGTAAATTTCTGAATCTATTTAACCATATCCGTCTGTCCGTTTGTCCATTTGTGTAGTGTCTGTTGCAAACATTCTCTTTCCCGCAAAAATAAAACGGTCGACTTCAAATGCGGCAGAAATATTCGAAGCTCACGCATGCACATCGGTATTGAAAATGGGACATATCAAGCAAAGGACTCGCCTGCAGGGTTACATAAGCTGTCAACACCTCTCCTTTCCATAGAAAACGATAAATTGATTTTTTAACTCCTCAGTCATAAACTAAAGCAGATAAATCCATAAAAATTTGAATGCTTGTTATATGGCAAATGCTATAGTACCTGTACAAAAATCAAAGAAGTTAGCCACGCGCGCCCAATGTTATAGTGTACGCCCTTACAACACGCAGAACCAAGCTGCAAAACCCCCTGGAGTGTATAAATGTTTGTCCAGTTGCAGATTCGTTCATCCGCGCGATTGTATAGTATATGTCGTAAACATTCTCCCGTTCGCAAAAATGAAGATTCGCGAAAGAATTTGAAACTTGTACTCAAGCCGGTCAAAGGAAACACGTTCAACAGGCACACGTGAACATTTGCGCTTCCCGTGTCTTTTGCTCGTTGCTCATAAGTGATAACAAATACACGATCTAAACTTTAATGGAATTATTCTACAAAAATAGCAAAACTCATCCACGCCCAACAAATGTCTTGGTGCAAATGTTTCCTTTTTTTTCAATCTTTTATAAGATGATAGGTGATGGGTATAAAAGATTCGGCCGCAACCGAATATAAATTTCTTACTTGTCTTGTTTGTTTTTTTTTTTTGCACAAATGCTGCCCTTACCATATTTACTTCAGATATAGCATCAAAACTGGCTATGGTTAAATCCATACCAACATGCAAAGGGTCTCCTTAAAAAAAAGTAATAACAAAGATATGAAATCCTCTTAAGGTTTTTGAAAACTCTCCGCAATTAAGTAAAACTTGCCTCCGAAATTTGGTCTCAATCGTATATCGTATCCTTGTAATATCTTTGAAATTGTTTGTGTAACATTTTCCAAGCGACCTGCTTTCATTTCTTTTCGTTTACATCTGTTATAGGGAAAGAGAAAAAGTGAAAATGAAAACAAAAGGAAAAGAAAAAGAAGAAAAAGTTGAACAAAACATTTTTTTTTGTTTCTTTTTTTTTTTTTTTTTTTTTTTTTAATAAATAAACATTGAAAAGTTTACCTTACTGGTGGTATATGATGGAATATTAATGTGAATATTAAACTGTAGGCTATGGTTAAGTAACCGATAATTTTAATCATGTTGTTCGATATGCTTTACAGTTACAAGGTATAACGGCTTTAAAATCTGCAAGTTAACCTCAACTTAAGCCACAGACGAAACATTCCCATTCATCCGAATCATCTACGGTATCAACGGGCGATAGAGTTTTTGTTTTTGGAAGAAATACAAAAAAAAGAAAAGAAGAAGAACATTACATTCACATAACTATGACAATTAAATCGCGATAATTGTTGTGAAATATTTTTTATATCTTCATTCAAGAAAACTGTGTGTTTGTGTATTACTGCGTTTGTGCATATATGTGTGTGTGCGTTTGTATAAATGTACTTGAGAATTTAATTTAAGATATTTTTAAACCTTCATTCGAGTATTTAATCGTTTTATTGTTAACAACCACAAAAATAACACAATGTACGTAATCTATGTAAATGTGAGTACATAAGTATGCACTTAGTTGTGACAATTATCTCATAGCATAGCAAGCATACATTGTATCGGCACACATATGCGCATATATCTTAAACGGAAGCGACAAAATAATTTTAGGCGCCATTTTTTTTACTTCTTTTAAATCAACACAAATACAAGCATACGCGCTTGTGCTTGTGCTTGTGCTTGTGCTCGCCCACAAAAAAGGTAAAATATGTAAATTGTATTTCTTTCAATTTCAAAACACAAAAAAAAAGAAAGAAGAAGAAATCTTGCATACAATAAATCCACAAAATAAGTTACGTGAGGTTTGTTAAAAAGCCTTTTATGACGAGCGCAGAAAACTTCATACTGCGGATATATTAAATTTCACAGTAGAAAAAAAAAGAAAATGGATTCTATTTTGGTTCAATATATTTTCTGTTAATGGCGTAGAAATCTTGTTCATTAGTTTTCTAAATCATTTATCATACCCTACGCCATTTATTGTGCGCGGGTATATTAAGTTTGCACAGATGTATGCAGCAGCCAGAAGAACTTGCAATGGACCCATAGATTATTATGCCGTAGGATTCCGAATCACTTTCAGAATCGATCTCAGCTTGTTGGTAGGCATGTACGAAATACATTCTTGCGTTCAGCCTACAGCTCGCAATTTTTGGAGTGTGAAGGGTCGGAAGACAGGATCCTCCCACAATATTAATATATTTGTAATTGCAGGCCCGAATTGCGGGCGTATTGCTTAAAATACTCACTCCGTTATCGAATTTTCTTTCCTTTTGATTTTCTCTAAAATTTACTGCTCTGATCATTTACAACAGTCGTCAACACAAGAGACTATTAGTTTCACGATACATGCTATTGCTCTTTATTTATAAGGAATATTGGGCAGTTTATCACGGGTAATTCACTTTAATCACGTAGATCCGCTAATTGTGTACAATAAAGGATGGATCAATAAAAGTTCAAGTGTGGTTGCATGAGGATTTATTAGAGAACAGTTATAAGTTAGATTGATTGTTTGCCGTCAAGACCCTGGTACGCTTTTGGATTCCCACGCAAGAAGAGAGAAGAACAAAAACGGGACGTCCCGCTAAAGTAATATGGTCCCTTTAATCGGAAGTCGCCCGTTTGGCTTCTTGAAAACCTGACGTTTTCGAACCTTGTCGGATCTCAGCTGAACTGAGGACTCGAATTCAATTGACTCTTAGCAGTAAATCTAATACTAGCTAATATTAAAAACTAGTACAAGGAGAAATAAGGAAAAACAAAATAAATAAATATTAATATTTATTAAATAATAATTCATGTATAAATAAATAAGAAAAAGAAAAGAAAAGAAGACAGAAAAAGAAAAAAAGCATGTGCGCGACTTGCGCAGACGCACACCCACAACCACTACAGAATCAAATTGCAAGTAAACCCCTAGGCCATGGCAAATATGCAAAAGCTTGGCGACCGATACAGTAAACAACACCGATTAATTTTCGAACCATAACTAAGAACCACATAGGCAAAGCGCGCGTATTAAGCGATATTGTTTTGACAGACTTTATAGAATCCGATATTGAGAATAAGTGATAGACATCACTTAGGTTCCTGCAATCAACTCTAAACGAGTTAAACGGCTCATAATTATATTTACTTCGGCTCGGCTTAATGAACATGAAGTGCCTACGGAAGCGGTTAGGGACATTAGCTCACCAAACATGGTGGACGAATCGATAGTACCATTAATTAGGTTAACTAAGAAGGAGATACCAAGAATAAATCCACATTTCTCAAGTAACGGTAAGGATAACAGAAGTAATCTATTTTCATAAGGAGGCAAAGAGACAAGCGGGTCCCAACCCAAATTCCTAAGGACAAACAGCACAAATTGCTTTTGAACTGACTTAGTTGAATCTACATAACACTTATAAGTGGGAGACCACACGACCGAGGCATACTCAAGCATTGGTCTAGCTAAGCATATCGCACAAGCTTTTTTCTAATGTAAGAATCCTTCAGCTCTTTGGCCCATCTCTTAATGAAATGAAGCGCGGACCTAGCTTTGCTTAAAGAGAGCTCAATGTGCAAATCAAAACGTACTCTTTGGTCGAATAGAACCCATATATCGATGAACGAATCAATGTTTTGCAACTTGGGTGTGTCAATGAAATACTCAGTCCTTCTTAAGAGAGAAAGCTTTTTGCATTTTTTTAGATTTCATTTCACTTCATTTTGAAGCTGATACGACGACGGTTCCAAGGAGAAGGAAGAAAACAGTTTAACACCGTCAGTAATGAAATAACTTTTTCTGCAGTCTCACGAATCATTATGTATCGATCAGCTTCGATCATAACCTTCAGTTGGTAGTCATCAATGGCATTTGGTCTACCAGAAGGCGGAAAAGTTTCCACTAAAGAATTTCCAGAACTAATTTCACCATAGCATTTGTTCCCCACACAGCATAAATTTTCTCTTTGTGCTTCTGCGGATCTCTTACCTTTTTTGAAATAAAAAAGTAAAATTTATCTTTTACGCTTACTCTGATCTTCGGTTTTAAAAGCTATGTATTGCTACTGTAACACAACCGATCCCCTTGAAAGTTTTTCGCAAAATAAACATAAGCCTGCTCTATGTAACTATATATACCTTTAACCCTAATTGTTTGTCTAGCTACTTGAACAAAGTTATTTTAATTTGGTCTCGGGAAAAACCGCAGGAAATTTCGGGACCATCTGATATCATCGAGTGCATGCATGCGTAGAGTTATCGAAAGAATGCCAGCGCACCAACGCCTTGAATAAATTTATTAAAGAAACAAGTACATCGAAGATTCGAAAATACGTCTTAAAGCACTTCAGAAGAACATAATTTCATGGCGATTTCACGCTATGGAAGGCATTGGTATATGTTTTATATCCGAAAAACACTAAATTACTTATGAATGATTTTAAAGGGATAAGCACGTTATGAAGTGCTTCTACAATTTCGTAGAATTTGCTTATTGCACGGTGTGGACTCGACGATTGTATGTATCGACTGCCTAAGCAACAGCTAAAACTGATATAGTTTCTTGCTAACGGCTTTGCCAGTAAGTGTAGCTCAAGAGCAAGGGTTATTTACTTCTTTCATATTTATATCGACAGCGGTAAAAAATGAATATCTAACTCTTTCTCTCTCTCCCCACCTCTTTTTGACCATCCCCGAGTCACTTATATAAGGGACCACCTCTGAGTAATTGGTGAAATTAATGTAAAAAAACGGAGGACTGATTCAATTTATCCCAAAATTTTTAAATTTTTTTACCCTGCATCATGGTTGCAACCCCAGAAGCATTTGAAAGGAACCCACCTTTTATTATATCGATCGATTCAGGAAATGATTTCAAGCTCGTCTATCCATCTGTTCGTCTGCCTGTCTCATAGCTGCCCATGTATATTTATGTGCAACGTACCGGTCGTAATTTTCGAGGTATTTTGATAACATTTGGTACGCTGGCGAGTTGTGGCCCGATGTTGGCATTATACAAGCAAAAGGACAGACGGACAGATAGAAATGCTTAAATCGATTTAGAATTTGACGCTGATCAAGAATGTATATACTTTTTGGGATCTCTGATGATTCCTGCTGGGCGTTGAAAACGTTTTGACAAATGAATATACCCCTCATCGTTAGCTGATGGGTGCAAAAAGGCCTCATTTTCAATATTTTTCATCAAAATGAGTTCATAACAATAATTAGACATAAAAATTAATCTTAACGAACTTGGATCCCAAGTCATACCAACGGTTCTAATGAAAATTAAGGCTTTTATGCTCGGAACAGAACTGCATGCGACCTACGGTGTATAAATGCATTGCGTTAGCATATGTCACCAACACAAGGCGATTTCGCCGTACATATAGGCATATAGCAAACTCCCATAGTACGATGGACCCGTTTTGTGTTATATAGATCCGGATTGTACGAGTCGCTTCGGTTATAAGAAAATAATACTTATGGCCATTGAATAATAGATTCGTGTTATATAGGGTGGCCTACTGCGTTTCACAAATATGAGGATTTAATATGTGCAAAAATCGCGAACCACTCATCTGTTCCGATTGATATAGAACGATACTGTTATTTCTTTATGCAGTCATTTTCGAAAAATATGTAAGTAGAGCAATTATTTGAATATCCATGCGAAGGTCCCGTGGCGCAATGGATAACGCGTCTGACTACGGATCAGAAGATTCCAGGTTCGACTCCTGGCGGGATCGCTCACCTGTCGTCGTCTTTTTGTTTTTATTCTGAAAAGGTTTCGTCTGTCTGAACTACTTCTCATAGCGATGAAAGAAATTAAATTTTGAACCAATGAAGCTTGCAGATTAGTAGTTTACCTATACCTATATATGTGCCGTAAAGGTAAATTATGCTCGAATTGTTTTTTTTTTCATTTTATTCTTTTTTTGACGCTATAAATTATGCATCAACAATTTGCCTTAAACCTATACGGACGATGAGGTACGCGTGCGGTTTTGGTGATGATGGACTCCTGATGTCGCAAGAAAAAAATAGGTTTTTGCT
>CCAG010015964.1:0-10071 GCA_001077435.1 Glossina morsitans morsitans | reverse complement strand
TTTTTTTTTTTAGTTTTTTGAATACGATACAAGACATGGCAGTCTTTACATGTGTATGTTTTGTATAATGAGCAATGAATTTTGCTAATTATTTCGTAAATTCGTACAAAAACAGATTTGACTGTATAGGGAATTGCAACGCGGCAGATTTCTAGCAAGGAAGCACACCCGGAAAAAAATGTGGTATATTTTGATAAGCCATCTTCTTGGTAGCAAAGAATTTAAAAGCAGTGGATATTCATGTCGAACGCATAGGTTGAGAAGATTTGAAGAACAAAAATAAGTGGACAGATGGGGTTCTATGCTTGAATCGTAGATGACTGGACGATGATAGTCCTTGTGAAGTCCCTGAAAGGAGGATTATTAACACGACATGATATGGCTATTTTTCTCAAACCGTGCACACATACACGCACACTCATCCTCGTAAGCGATTACAATAACTTTTTATTTATTTTTTTGTTCCTTGCTTATTGTAAACGTAAGAATGATGTGGGATTCTCTTTCATTCATTAAGGTTTATATGTTTGTGTTTTAGTATCGTATCAACTTTGTTTAATCATCAGGTATATTTTGATGAAGTGGGAAAACCTTGTAAAGATTGGCCAACTTTTCACAAAAACCGAAAAGCGGGCTACATACGCTGAGCTCATTTGACCCCAGTTATCGGTGGAAGATTTTCAACCTTTTTTATTTTAGGAACGAAGGTGCTTATGCGAATAAGTTAACCGATCAATTTATCGATTAACCAAACGATCAAAGTATAATGCGTAGCAGATATTATAGTTCTTTTACTGATCCATATAAACATTGTATCGTGAACTTTTCAAGCAAGCAAATTTTATTTAGTCCGCGCAAGGAGAGGAATTGTTCCAACCAATCTCTCTTGCCTGGCTGTCTTTGCTTATTGCTCTGGCACCGCTTTTGCCTCTCTGGCTGCTTTGTGTTGAAATTGTCATTGTGTCTTCAGAATTAAGTTTCAAAAAATCGAACTTAATTTCAAATCTATATGCGCGTACACAGTGACATCAGACTCATCAGCTACAATTGGCACCAGCCGAGTGCAAAGTAATCTACGAGCAGAAATAGAAATATCCTATGCTATCCATCATCGCTTGATACTAGTGTGTAGACTTTGTGTGATGCCTGAAGCTTCTTTTTGCTTGCTGTAAAAAGTTTCGATAATATTAAGTGGGCGTGGCGATTTATCCAATAAAATATAAATGCAAAGGAGCAAAAGACTACATTTTTTTTTGTTTTGAAAACCGGGGGAGCACATCCCAGGTCATATTATACTGTGGCCGGTGTTCCTTGGCCAATTTGGCTCAATCTCAATACCAACTTGCGTTCAAGAATTTCCAATCTCTACGCCATATTTGCTGCATTTTTGCAGCGAAGAGAATGCTTACCATCTCCACATACATTACACAGACAAACAGACAGACAGATGAACGGATTGACATGTTTAAATGGATTTAGATGGGTTTTCTGCAGGCCAGAAGTGTGTATACTTAATGCGATCTCTTGGTGTTGCAAATGTTTCGACAAAATGGTGGGCAATAAAAAGAAGAAAATTGGAAGAAACATGCACTCGTGATGTGTGCTGTGATGTGTGGTATGACTATAAATGAATTTAAATTATAACAAAAAACGTAATAACATTTTCATTATTCGCATGATTCTCATAAGTAAGTGGGTGGGTGTCACACGTGGCACGATTAGGGTTAAACAAAAAAAAAAAAAAAATGGTGAGGGGCGCCCTTACCAGAAATCGCAACAAATAACACAAGGCTTCCATATGCACCATCCTCCGTTTGTATAGTTAGTCACAAGGTACTACAAACTAGGCTTCAACACTTACAGGGAAATAATGTAAAAACATTATATCATACATTAATCGCACATTAATTATATTTTATTTGCCTTACGATCTTTGTTTTAACATTTAAGCACACATCTGGTACACATTGTTTATCCATTTATAGGAAACTGGTCTCTCTCTTTCTCTCTCTCTCTCGCTCTCTCTCATCATTTTATAATATATTCAAAAATTCGGTCTAAGAGAAATAAGATTTTATTTTTTATTTTGATTTTGTGCTTCTGGTTTCATACACCTCTGGTATGGTATATGGCATACGATTTAATTTAACCTTCATTTCACTTAATTGCAACGGTATGTTTGCTTCCAAGTTTGCATAATAAATCAAATGAAGCAACTTTTAATTCCGCAACGAAACGTGATCCAGGTTATAATAAATTACATACAATTTTTTATTCATTTTTTGTGTACAAAAACAAAAAAAAAATTCATGTGTAATAGACGAGCAAAATCAAACCAGTGAAGAGCATTACTATCATCATAAAATGTTAAAAATTAAATTTTGCTTAACTTTTAATGGCACCTCTTATATACCAGAAGGCCAGTCCAGAGAGAATAGACCAATCCGATCCAAACTGGGCAAAGCAAATTTAATTTGTAAAATTTCTATATCGGAATCAGTTTTTGAATCAGTTTTTGGTGGAAAATGCTAAACAATACGCTTTGTTCCCAAGCAGAGTTTCATATTTGGCAAGATCTTTATGAGAATCTCCCTTGAGTCAAAACGTGTCAGTGTCTGAACTTTACGGTCGATATGTTGAGTAGGAAAGCGCATTAAATCAATTCTGACTCAACTCATGTAACAAAAGCTGGTTACAATTCGAATGATTCTGGGCACAAACTAAATCCCTCACAACAATGCCTCTCAGGCGATGTCAAGTACAAAAGCTTACCATTGCTAATACATCTCGAACAAAGTCGGTGAGAAACAATATCTTGACGTTTTCCATGAATGCAGTCATTTTTAGAACACCTTCGCGTGTAAGCGTTTCCACAAAATATAAATTCTTATGTAGCATCAAGCGTTAGTTTGTAATTTGTGTTTTATGATAAAAGTTGACCCATAATGGCGATTTGGTATATTAATTTACTGTGCTAAATATGAACCAAGTGGATGTATTTGTTGACCATTCTCGCGTAAAAGGCTTCTCATGAAAACTAGGCCCTTTTATAGGAACTTGATGTAATCGTTGGTAATTTATGACGAAAATGACCGAAGGACTTTGTTAGCCGAAGTCATACGATGTACAAAATGGTCATCTTGGTAGATATATTAAATATCGGTCGATATTTATATATGTCGGTAAATCAAGATAACTTCTCCATCAATGTTAGATGGTTTCGATATGTTTAGCTATTCTTAAGGGAATGGGTCCGCGACCTCTCATTAATGTTCTCTCTACAGAATTTAGTTAAGAGTATGTGCACAGCGTTTTATTCTCTCCCTCTAACACCTTCCATCTCAACTATCGATGATTTGGAAAACTCAAACAAATATCTATGCATAGTATATAGATAATATATAGATATATATATATATCTATAACATATAGATAAACAAACACAGCCAGATGGAAATCGAGCACAGTTCCTGTCACGTGCACTTGCATTTATACGTAAAGTTCAGTTTTTTAATTTAAGTCATTAAGTTATTTGTTATCGCTACTTTATGCTACATAATGATGTTTATATATCTCTTGGAGGTGGGCACAGTTGACGGCACTAACCCATAATAGCATTTTTATTACTATATATTATCAGTTAGCAATACAAGGAAGCTATGTATTCAAAGGTATTGAAGCAGGATGCGCGACTTGGAGAAGGCATCTATTCGTCAGCACTTTCGCAGGGCAGATGTTAAAGTATACAATTTGATGTAACGATTAACTAATTAATGATTCAGTTACAAGTATATTTCACGGCTTTTTAGTTTTATATCCACCTCTCGGCAAAATGATCAAGAAGAAGAAACAAGTACGAAAATTGCAGTCATTTCTGAACGAATCTTGCATGTCTATCATCACAAATCACTGAAGGCATTATAACTGCGTTGTAATTTTATGCATTAGAGGCAAGTTAGTCTAAGTAAGTACTAACGGTACTATTTTTAAATTTGCTTTTTCATCCGCCTCCACGAGATATTCGCATCAGGTTTATTTGTAATTTTGATTTTTTTTGTTTGGTTTTCTTGTACGTTTTGTTGCATCGGGTTATTTGTAGGCGCAGGCTACCTCAGGTCCAGTTCTTCAGTGAAATTTTAGACGATCATTCTGAAGATTTGCATAAAGCTTACAAGCAATCCCTACTATGTGTTAGAAAGATACAATTCTCTGGAATATTGTGGGCTTAGGCTCCCTTTACTTAACTTTATTGACGGACGTCAACCAGGAATATGTATGACGAGTTTTAATTCTCTATTTCAATTTTTACGACCTTTTTAACGAAGTTTTCCACTGGTGGGCAACAGACTAAAGAGTGAATATGAAGAAATATTAGGTGGTTGCATGTATTTTGATAGGCGAATTCTACAGGTAAATATGATAAACAAATGGGAAATACCAGTGTCGATAACGATTAAGTTCGATGATTGTAACCTTTCCCTACATAAAGTAACAGATTTCCGCCTAATATTATTGAGTTATTGAGCGTATGACGAAGCTAATCATGGAACGTTCGAAAATGCATTTTCAATACTCATTACTTTTGTTATTTGATTTGAAGAAATCTGACGCCGAAATCGATTAAACACTTTTACAAGCTTATGGTGATGCTGCTCCATTATATCCCCATCTTCGGTTTTCGTTTCCATGGTGCAAAAATGGTGACACGAATTGATTGAAAATGTCACATACTCTCCACTTGTGGCATGAGTTCTCCAGGATACACTGATGCAGCTCGAATGGGATGTTCTGTCACGCCTGTCGTATTCACCAAACATGGCGTCTTTTGATTACCACTCGCTCAGATCAATGCAGCATGGCGTGGCTGGCACGCAGCTCCGCAAAGTTGAACAAGTGCGAAAATCACTTAGTGATTGAATCGCTGTCTAATCAATATAAGTTCTTTTGACACGATATCGCCATTTCATGTCATAATGTGGTAAAATGTTGGAGAAAATCATGAACCAGTTTTTCTCGATACATGCAACCACCTAATATTTCGCTCTAAGACTCTCTTTACATGCACTTTGAGACGAAAGTGTTTAGATTTTTCGATTAATATAACAGTCCTTGAAGAGCAGTTCTTGAAGATTTCGAGAAGCACGAGAGATACGCAGACGATGGAAGGGGAGCCGTGAATGTTATGCACGCTATAATTTATGACATCTCTGAGGGTCGCCATAAACAAAATAAACATTATTATTATTTTTAATTTTATTATAATTTTTTGGGGGGGGGGGGGGTATTTGGCCTACCAATTAGGGAATGTGTGGGTTCGGTTGCGGTAGGATAGAAGGAAAGAAGTGAGCAGTGTTTATATACGTTCGACTTAAAAGTGGAAAGAACTGAAATATAGGCAAGAGAGGGGCTGGTAGGGTGTTCGGAAGCCATGCAGTTCCTTTAAAGAATGGGTAGTGTGTCACGTGGCATGTGAGCGCCACCAGCGAAGGAAACCGACTGATTCGATTTAAAGATTTGATTGGTAGGCAAATGTCTTTGATCTCTGTGGAACACTTGGGCTAAGTATATCTACACATAAACACAATACGCCGATGCCCAAGATGCTCAAGGGTATCGAGAGCTCTAAACACACACTCTCCTCGCCCATTATCATCTCATTTCCTTGTTATATGTGGTCGCTTAAAATTTATTTATCCCAAAGAAATAAATTCTTGGACAACAATGAGATACGCACTAATAGCGTAAGTAAAGAATGAATGAGGAAAACAGTGCTCTTGATAGTAAACCATTCCTGCCAAGGTAATCGAACGAATAATTTCACTCTTGAGTATACGCATCACATACGCATCTGCCGTACATGGTCGCGCCGTAAGGTGAGCGCCAATGATAATAAGTAGAAGTTTTGGACTTTTAAAAATTAGTTCATTAGTTGTGCTTACACTGAATAACCTTAAGTGACTGATAAAAAAAAAAAAAATAAATAAAAAAATTAAATAAAAAAAGAAAAAATCGCTTTACAAAATCTACATATGTCTATATAATGAAAATAAAAGTGCACAAAATTGTTCGCGGTAAATGTCATATGAAAAGCTGCTGCATCAGCAACACTCTCACAAACAAACTTAAGCTTCAATAACACATCATCATTATAATCATCTTCATCATTAACGTAACAATAAAAATAACAAAAACGACAACGGCAGCGCCAAGATGCATTTCATATGCACTCGCATGTACGCATACATATAGACGTGCAAGTGTCTTTTTTACAAGTAATGGCAGTAACACTAGCAACGGCACCGATCATTATAGGTTTGACCTATTTTTCTTTCTTTTATTATTTCTCTTTATTTTATTTTATTTTTTATTTTTATTTTTTTTTTTCGTTCTAACACACGAGACAATATTACACTTGAATATATGGAAATGAACATATATAATACACATATAAGAGTGCGAACGCATATACGTAACGTATATGCATATGAACATAAGAAGAGCAACAACAGCATTCTTCTACTAACACATTCATGCTCTTTAAAGACATTATGACGTTTGACTCTTCGTATTGCACTTGAAGGATAAAAATGATAAAATTCAATAAGTTTTTTTATGTTTTGGTATTGCCGTTACGTTCTACTCTGTCTGTCTTTCCCTCTCTCTCTCTCTCTCTCGCTCTCTCTGCCATTCTCTTTATATATGATTAAATTCCTTGTTCTTCTTTGCATTGCCTTTAATTTCAAGGCATCCTAAGAAGAATAAGAAAAAATATATATTTTTTTAATTTTCTTTACATTTTTTGCCTTTTAATCGTGACTGCTGCGTCTGTCTTCATAACCGTGTGCACTTTTCATGAGTATTGGCAAAAAAAGATAGCAACAAATTTTTAATATTTATGTGTCGATGTGTATATTATTGTGTTTACTTATTTTTGTGTTGTGCATGTGCATGTGCATGTGCATGTGCATGTGCGTGTGCGTGTGAGTAAGGTGTTTGATATAACACTTCAAATGCAAATTTCATGCAATTTGGCTTAACGGAGATAACCTCGTAATATATATTTGAATATGCAGGATTATCGCTCTGCTTTCTAGTTCAATCTTCTTGCTACGGCGAATTTGCACAGGATTAAAGGATTACATACCACATCACCATAGTCGTAACCATCCTTACTATCCGCCACCATCACCGTCACGGTTGCCACAACACCACTACGCCGTACACTCGTTCTAATGAAAATATGTAGAAGAACACAATCACCCACAGAAACATAAAATAATAATAACGTATGTGTTAAGTAAATCGTTTCAAGTCTCGTCTTCTATTAAAAAAATTTTTCGTTTTTATTTCATTGGATTATGTAAATCTTCTTCTCTTCTCTCACATGTTGTCGTTAAAGTAATTTAATTTAATTTAATTTAATTTAATTTAATTTAATTTAATTTAAACTAATTTAAACTAATTTCTACTTTATTGCTATTTAATCATATTATAATTTTGTTGAAATGCTCTCTGTTTTGTTATTTGTTATCACTTTCACTTTGATTTATTATTTATTTATTTATTTATTTATTTATTCATTTATTTATTTCTGTTTTTTTCTTTATTATTATTTATTATTATTATTAATATTATTATTATTATTATTATTGTTATTGTTATCCTCTATTCCTTTCCCTTAATATACTGCATTCCGTTCATATTTTCTAATGCGTTTTTGTTTCTTCCGTAACCGACTATATATCGTATCTAATGGTCCAGCATGCTCAACAATCAACCGTTTCTAACCAACAGAGAGCTTAAAAATTTCCATTTCATCTTAAAGTATTTTCTTATTATTTTTTTTTTTTTTTTTTTTCTCATACAACAACTTACATCTACGTATGCACATACTGTCTATTAACATTCACTATACGCCGCAGAGAACACATTGTATACGAATAATAAACAAACTCTGTCCTATGTATGTAAAATAAATGACAAATTTTTACCGCTTTTTTCGCACTTTGTGACATTATGTTGCTTATGATGTTTTCATTTATTAAGCAAAATGATATTTTTAAATAATTTATGTAATTAACAAGTACATACAATAAATTTGTTAAAAGAATATTTCTAATCGAAATTTTATTACAAATATTTTGAAAAGCAAATGAAAGCTATTCTGAACTTTTCACGACACATTAGAGATGTTTTCTGCAAACGCTACTGCGCAGAACCTAAACTTTTTATACGTTTTGTTTCGACTTTGAAAGCATACCTGGTATAGTCGTCGCACGTATGTCTACGACGAGACATTGATAAATCAACCATATATTGAGCAACGTCATCGATTTGACTTAACCCTTGACCATACACACTGATACGGTTCGTCAGTTCAAATAAACATTAATGAAATCCGAAAAGTTAACTATTTGATGTACCCGCTGCCTTTCGATACCTTTTACTTTCAAGTCGAACATACACAATTATTGCCGCGGTTATCGTTTCTCTTGTATCATCCTGTTCCCATGTCTAGAGTGGCTGGCTAGGATCAAGTATATAACAAAAAGCAAAGAAAACTATTGATAAACTTGATCAATTCTAACGTCGCCAGTTCGACTATCCGTCATATGTGATACGTCATAAAGTTAACACTTTACACGAAGAGACCAAGATTTGAAAGCTTTAGATTACCTTTCGCCCTCAAATTCACCTACGCTCAGGTCTGCGTGTATTCTCCAAAAAAAAAAAAAAAAATTTTACGCGAGTAAACTATAAAATGCGATCAATTGAATCATTTACTGATGAATATCATCACTTCGTGAAAGACTCAGTTTTACGCAAAGTGGCATACGTCACAAATACGACGATATATAGTTAAACTTCTTTAATTCGCTTATGAACTCTATAAAGCTATCAATTCGACTAAACATTAATAAATGTCGCTAATCGAATGATTATCTGAGTGATGAGAGTCTCTCAACATCAACGTTGTCCGATTGTTTTAAATGCTACATGAAATGTTTTGATGTTGATAAGTTAAGTAAATAAGAGAAAGGGCCAAGGAGAGGAAGCAATTGCAATGAGACAAAGAGACTGAGAGAGAGAGAGAAAGAGAGAGTAAGAGAGAAAGAGAGAGAGAGAGAGAGAGAGAGAGAGAGAGAGAGATGCTTAGTAAATCCTTCTCCCTGGATGTTCGATTCCAATAATTACATTACGACGTCAGCAGGAATTTTGTCTCTTTCTCTTGAAAGAGTCATACCAATCTTCCAGGAACAACCTTTGGTCACAGCAGCCCGACATCTGTCGTTATTATTTATGGTAGCTTCAATTAGTGTTTTGCAAGTGTCAAAGACTACTACTATGTAACCTGCACGCCTGCCTACGCAGTTTAATTAGGCGAATCCGGCGCTAAATGCAAATTGTGAGTACGAAAATACCGTACTACACTTAAGAGGTCCTACTAACTCTAGATTGCCAGAGATTGAATTCTTGCCTTTGAACAAGGCAAGGTCTATCTACCACTTCATTTTATATAATAGGGTCCTATTAACTTTGGAATGTCAAAGAGGAGATATTGGCTACGATCCAAAGTCTCGATTTTTGGCAAGAAAAGGCTTATCTAACAATTCAAAATTAAATACCACATCGACTTGGGAATAACTACCATAGTCACCACGGAAGGTCTATAGTTATCAGGACCCTGTTATCCCCACGAAAACAGTAAAAGCTACGTGCAACTATTCTACGCAGGTCTACTCTGTAAATGGACGTCATAGTGCCCGTCGTACCCATAGTTCAGACTTTAATGCTGCTGGGTTATGGGTATTACGCAGCGCAGCTATTCCCGCATTTTGATTACCTGTATATCTTGGATAGTCAGCTAATTTTTCTACATGCATTTCTAATATTCAGAAGAAATGCTAAACTTCAGCCACACTATTAATTCTCTCGTCCCAGTACAGCACATGCAAGCTTATGAAATTTATGTAAACATAGGATCTCCGCCACATGACCACATGAAAAAGACGCCGGCAAGTAGATGACTTCCAATACTCCGGTTGGTTTCCCGCTGGAAAGCTCCCGTTA